>OMKZ01056231.1:0-10753 GCA_900302535.1 Neoniphon sammara
AGTCTCCTTCGTGTTGTACAGTAGGGGAGGGTGTGTATCCTTGTATGCAATTACGCACAAAACACACATTACATTGAATATTATTTTTTTATTTCCAGACACGTCGCGGGTCGTCCAGGTTTACAGTAAAATTGTTCGGAATGAAGCCGCATCATCCAGATAAACATTGAGCTCCATCAGAACTGTTTAAAAATCAGATTTCAGAAGCTCAAACTTTATTTTGGAAATGAAGCAGAACACGCAATTAAAGAAATCACCAGCGCGCTCGCTCTCGACATAATTTAAAAAGCAATAGCAGACGATTGAAGCCTACAGTACTGTTAATTATATCTAAAGCTTGTAGCTTTTTTTTTTTACATTTTAGATGAGTAATCTAACTATTTGCCGTCATTGTAAATCTGCAGTTCAGCACCGGACAGCGCCGAGTCAGTGACTCTCTGATTCCAACCTTTGCTTACATGGAAAGCCTTGTCGGAATGGTGGGACGTTTGTGTGTCGGAATAGCGGTATTTCGGGATGGTGATATGTCTAAATGGTGGTATGTCGGAATGGCAGCATGTCGGAATGACGGAATGTCGGAATGTCGGAATGGCAGCATGGAAGGGCATTTAAATCTTATCGGTTAATGGTTATTAATCGTTAAAGGGCGTCGGTTAACGGTCATAAAAAAATCCAAAATGTGCATCCCTAGTGTCCAGGCAGGAAGGGAATCTCGATCATCATTCATCCACTGTTAGATTTTCTGTAAGTTTGCTGCCCAGTAATATCGCCTAAGGTTAGGGAGTGCAAGACCTACATTCTTCTTGGGAGACTGCAAGGTTGACTTTCGAATACGAGCCGCATTGTTCACCCATAGAAATTTGGATATAATTCTGTCTACTTTGTCAAAAAATGACTTGGTAATGTATATAGGGATGTGCTGGAAGAGGTAAAGGAATTTGGGTATGACAGCCATCTTGATTAGATTTATCCTACCCGCGAGAGACAATGGTAAGGCGGACCAGCAATCAAAATCTTTCTCAGTCTTCTTAACCAGAGGTATGAAGTTAGCACGAAACATATCAGGTATGGTCTTTGTGATAGTAATGCCCAAATAGCGGAAACCATTGTCAGCCCATTTAAATGGATTTAAGGAGCGTGGAAAACATTTAGCCAGTGAAGTGATAGGAAACTCACTCTTTTGGTAACTTAGTTTGTAGCCAGAGTGTGCCACATTGTTCTAAAATGTTAAAAATCACGGGTAAAGAGCTACCTGGATTTGAAATGTACAGAAGCAAGTCGTCTGCGTATAATGACACTTTGTGTGTTGTGTCAGATCGGGTGATTCACTCAAATCCTTTCTCTGAGCGTAGCCAAAGTGCAAGGGGCTCTATAGCAATAGCGAACAGGAGTGGCGACAGGGGACAGCCTTGTCTCGTGCCTCTCTTAAGAGAAAATGGCGGTGATAGCGAATCATTCGTTTGCACTGAGGCCATGGGAGAAGAATATAGAAGCTTGACCCAGAGAATGAAATCGTTATCAAGGCCAAATTTATCCATCACCTTCAAAAGGTACCTCCACTCCACCCTGTCGAAAGCTTTTTCAGCATCGAGGGATACCGCTATTTCAGGGGTTTCAGAGGTTTGTGAATGAATGATATTAAGCAGCCGTCTAGTGTTGTGGGAGGACTGTCGGTCCGGCATGAAACCTGTTTGGTCTAATGAGATGATTGTGGGCAACACCCGTTGGAGACGTAGAGCGAGAATTTTTGAGAGGATTTTAAGGTCCACATTTAGAAGTGAGATCGGTCTGTAACTGCTGCATATTAAGGGTCTTACTCTTTTTTTTTTTTAAATTAAGGAGATGGTGGCCCTTGACAGGGTGTCTGGCACTTGAACATATAGAAATGCCTCATTGTACGTCCCTAAGCACCGGGGCCAGAAGGTCAGGGAAAGCTTTATAATATTCCGCTGTGAAACCATACGGACCGGGCGATTTACTATTTTGTAATGATTTTATGGCTTCTTGAACCTCACTAGTGGTTACGGGTCCTCCCAGGCCTCGTGCTGTTTCAGCATCTATCCGGGGAAAGATAATATTGTTAAATGCATCATGTGCAATTGGGGGATGGTCAGAAGTGTACAGGTCAGTGTAGAATTTTGCAAATGTTTCACTGATTTTAACCGGGTCAGTATAAGTCCTCCTCCTGAGTCGAAGCTGATGGCTGATATTAATCTTGAAGATGCCTAGGCCCTGGCCTGATGAGCCAGAAGCTTCCCAGCCTTATCCTGAGACTCAAAGAAGCGCTGTCTATATTTGAGTGTATGTAGTTTTGCTTTGTTAGTGGACGCTAAATCAAAATCTGTTTGTAACTTGAGGCGTTCTTTGTAGAGGTTGGGATCTGGATTGGACGCATATTTGTTGTCAACATCTTTTATTTGTCGCATCAATTCTGTAATGTGGGATGTTTCAGTTTTGTTCAAGTTTGAGACGAAAGAGATTAGATGACCTCTGGTATAGGCTTTTGAAGCCTCCCATAATATTCCTCTTCTGGTTTCCGGTAGGTCATTCAATTCAAACAACAATGTGATTTGGGAGCGCAAAAATTGTCTATGGTGGTCCTTGGCTAATAGCCGAGGTTGAGGGAAGTCAGAGCATGGTCCGATACAACAATACTGTGATAGTCACAGGAGTTAACGTCGGGGAGGAGCCTGTTATCTACAAGAAAGAAGTTTATGCGAGAATAAGTACAATGTACATGTGAGAATAAAGAAAAAAGCTTAGTTGTTGGGAATTTATGCCGCCACAGGTCCAAGAGCCCAAACTGTTCAGTAAAAATGCCTAGGGTCTTAGTTGATTTGGTTAGAGGAGACACTTTGTCAGAGGATCTATCAAGTAATGAATCTTGGACCAAATTGAAATCTCCTCCCACGATGATGTGGTAATTGTCAATGCTTGGGAACGATGTAAAAAATTTGGTTATGAATGAACAGTCATCACAGTTAGGACCATAGACGTTAGCCAGAATAACCAGGAAGCCCTGTAGTTTGCCAGAAACAATAACGCCGCTTCGCTGTCCTGTGAGGCTCAAAATGGATGCTTTTACAAATCAGAATGGCTGTGCCTCTGGCCTTCTCATTAAATTTAGAATGAAATAGGTGGCCAATCCAGGGCTTTTTGAGCCGTGGCACCACTCTGTTGCGTAGATGGGTCTCTTGAATAAAAAACATGTCTCCTTTGAGCTGCTGCATGTGTGTCATAATCAGGGTTCTAAATTAACGCCCGCCAACGCGCCAAATGCGGGTTAAAATTCATTTTGGCAGGGGTTAATAAAAACTTGTTAATAAAAACTATCAGACGTCCATTGGCTGCACGCAGGCACACTACAGTCTGCAGTGCAACCGGCGTGAGAAACCATGGAAACGCCAGAAAGACAACATAAACTACATTCATACACACTAGACAGGTACATACATGCCATGTATATGGAACAATATGACCAACGATTTAACCTAAGTCCCAGGACCTGAGATTCCCTTTGCATTAACGGAACCTTAGGTGTCCATTGCACAATTGCACAGTAATCTGCATCTCCACTGATCTTCCGGACATGACTCCAACTTGACCACATCCCAATATAGTCAGTGAGTTCAGTGAGTTCAATCAAAGAAAGAAGAACATAATAATAATAATAATAATAATAACAATAATAAACTGTTTCACGTACAAACAAACTAGCAATCCAGTAGAAGTACAAACATATTACAGCACTCCTAATATTTATGAATGACAATAACGACAGTTATTCATAAATTTTTACAGAGGATACATTGAAAAACCAGGTGAGATCTTAGTAGGTAGGTTGCTTTAGGTAGGTCCGCAAATAAGATATGGATTAATGGGTGCAGTGAAGCAATATTGCAAATAAGTAGAGAAGAAAAGTGCTCCTAAATTTAACAGAGAAATATTCTGTCTTGATTAGATACAATCATCGTAATAAAAAATTGAACATTGGTACAAAACATTAATGAACTTTCATCTGCTTGAGGTAGGAGAGGGAGCAGAGACAAGGTAGCCTAGCGATAGCCACGGCTAGTTGCTAGAGACAACCGGGCCAGAAACTGGCCTCCACATGTAATGTGACACACACACACACACACACACACACACACACACACACACACAAAAAACACCCTGACCACAAGTGAATATAGCCGTTGTATAAAAAAAAATTAACAAAACATAAACATAAAAAAAGATAAACACTCCGCATGACACTGTACTGAACTCTTTACGGATTGTACTCTGTCGATCAGGAGGCTATTCAATTCGTTTTAGCCGAGCAACAGTCGCAACGAGGTGTTAACAGTACCGCAGCTAGATTTAGCCCTCTTTTAGCATAAATTGTTGGGTTTCCACGTTAGTCCCATATGAACATACCCGATAATAAAGTCAGCCGTCTGTAGTCCTGGCGCTGTGTCGGCGGTGAGAGTCGATGAAATCCTGGGCGTCCCCTGGGGGAAGCGAGCCGTCTCCTCCTTCCCTCTACGGTCATAATGAACAGTTTAGCTGGGTAGTGGAGCACTGGTTTGAAGCCGAGGTTGTAGAGGTCCTTCATGACGTCACGGTACACCGAGCATTGTTCCAGTATCTCAGGGCAGTAGTCCTCGAATATGTGAATCGGAGCATCTTTGTATTTTAGCTTGCCTCGTAACTTTCGAGCCTTGCGTACCACCAGCTCCCGGGTTTGAAATCTGTGGAAGCATATCACGACGGCCCTGGGCTTCCCACCAGGGCCTGGTTTAGCTGCTAGCATGCGGTGAGCCCGATCAAGCTCCGGGGGGGTGATGTCAGAGTGTGTTCCCCAAGGACCTCAAGTAAGAGCTGGGAGAAAAACGTTGTGGGCTGGGGACCCTCGATGTCTTCGGGAAGGCCAATATTTCTAATATTATTCCAGCAGCTTCTGCTTTCCAGATCGATAAGCTTAGCTTTTAGCATGGTGTTCTCCTCAGCTACTGTGGTTAGTTTTGTCTCCCTGGCTCGCATATCCTGGCTGGTAGTGGTGGCACACGCCTCCAGTGAAGACAAACACTGTTGATGTTCCAGTAAGGTGGCCTGGAAATTGTCCAATTTCGTTTCGAGTTTGGAGAATGCAGCGTCAAATGCTGCCTGGAGAGCTGTCTTGTGGTCTGTTAGCATAGCCATTAGCGCAGCCGTGGTTTGTTTCTGTATTTTATTAGAAGAGGGATCCCCTCATGCCAAATTGTAGGATGATCCTTTAGAGAATCCTGATCTGATGTGATCATGATGCCTTCACAAGGTGATCTGATTATGTAGTTGTGACTGACTGGGAAGAGTTAGAAAGCAGACCTCTGCCTCATACTTATTTTGTTCAAATGGCAGTTGAGTTGTATGCTTTGACTCTTGCTTGTTATCTTGCTTATGGGCACTCTTTTACTATTTACATGGAAAGCAGGTATGCCTGCTTTAATTAATCACCTATTACTCAGCACTTACTGATGAATTGCTATATGCACATCTACAGCCTTCTTCCTTAGCTATTGTGAAATGTAAGGCACACACTTCACACACTTTAATGTCTAAGTGTAATGCCAGAGCTGAAGAAGCTGCTTAATCAGCTGCATTACAGCCTCTTCTCCAGTGTAATTTTTCTCCTGCTGTCGCTGTGCCTTCAACCAAAGACATTATTGAAATGCAGCAAGACTCTTTGAATGAGGAGAATTGGAAATTGGCTGGTGGTGACTGCATGTTGTTTGCTAATGGTGTTTGGTGACTCATGGATGGCTGCCTTGCTATCCCTATTTGCTATTTGGCCTTCATGTTGCATCCCTTCCGCATGTGGCCAAGGGGGGATGATTAAGGCATGTAAAAGAGTGGTGTACATTCGGATTTGACAAAGTGGCATGTGACTATGTAAATAATTGCAATGTTTGGGCCCGAAGGACCCGGTACCGGGTCCGTGAAGTGCGTCATTTAACAGTTGCTCTTTAAACATTGTGTAAAACATACCTGATGCCAACATCGCGGTGTATTTTCCAAGTGAGGGACCTTTAGCCTTCCAAAACTGTATTCCATTCGTATTTAGTCCAAACTATGTCTGAAAACCACTTTTGCGTTTTAATAGTGCTATTTTTAGCAGCGCTAGATAATTAGCAACAAGCAATATTAGATTGCCTCTTGTAAAAAAAAAAACTCTGATCCATGCCGATGTGTTGGATATTATATGAAACTTGACACCCTACTGTTCTCGCGAGACTAAGCATGATGTCATCAGTCCATCACAAGTCCTCTCAGTCTTGATGAAATTCATAAGTAAAACTTGTAGAGAGTCGACGAAGCGGTGACTCCTCATTCTGCGTGGTGGAGAATAAGTAGAACGGAGTGGATTCTCTCTTTAGCCTTCACTTGGCATATTTATTGTGCATCATACAACATTGCACGAACACGACTGCTCCGCAGTCTATCATTTCTGCAACCGTACACACATGACAGGGACGCTCTACCTGTGCGCCAGCGTGGTGACATCATCACATTACCATAACGACACAACAGAATGTCAACAGGACATTTAGTATCGTAATACAGGGAGTAAGGGCGCATTTATAGAGCAATCCTTAACAAAACTTCACATTTTCCATTCAGCATAGCAAAAAAAAAACATGTTCGTGGCTCATTGTTTCATCAATGATAAATATTTTCACCAAGCACAACTAATATCATTTCCTTGTTCTGTTATGGTAATTCTGAGCCCTCATTTTCGCTGGTTTGTACATAGCAGAGGATATGGGAGCTGATTCAGTGACATGTATCCCCTGGCTGGCCATTGGAATAAACTGTGTTGCCCTCCATCTGCTGGCCAAAGGCTGCATGTGCAGTTGAAAACTAATTTTTTAGTCAATCCAATTGGCTTAGAGCTTTCTGGAAAGGGGTCAGAGTTCACCAACACTATCAGACTGTGGCTATAAAAGCCGTGCGTAAAACGTGCTTTGCCTTCTCACTGGAGCAGCCACTTCTGTAAAGTGCGCGCAAATTACGCAGGGGGCGCCATTTTGTTGAGGTAGCGCATTGTACTAGGAAACATCTTGCCTGTTTTGAGCGTTTTTATTGATTTTTATTCATTTTGTCATGGCGAATTCGCATGAAAGGAAATGTTTCACGGCCGTTGAAGCTTTGGAGGAGATTATTCGACGAAGTGATGTGGAAATTGAGGATTCTTCTGACAGCAGTGAGGGAGATATCGATTCAGAGGAGGAGGAATTATACTTGTTGAACATGGATCCAGTTTATGAGTAAGTACATGATTACTTATTTTGTATTTTGAGCTTACTTTATATTCCGTTGTTCAGTTTATTAGTTTCACCAACTCGGAAAACTAACTTGATAAAGTAGCGAACGACTAACAAGGGGCAAACAATATATTCCCGCGTGTTGTTGTGATTGGTTCTTACTGCGCTTTTCTTACAATCAATAACGTTAGATTCCCGCATGTTTTTGTTGTTGTGATCGGGAGTTTATATGTTAGCTGTTGCTGTGCTTTGAGGAAAACGATTGTAAATGAACAGACGTGTTTGTTAAAATGGCTGCCGGTAACATGTAAGGTAAAGTAAGGTGTGTGAGTACGAGGCGGTAGGTAATGTGGAGGAAGGGGTAGGCAATGTAGTGCAGTCTTTCCCAACCTTTTTTGGCTTGTGTACCCCCAGAGCCTTTTTGTCATACCAAGAGTACCCGCTCATTCATACGTGTTGATAATGCTCCAAAAAAAAGGGAAATTATAAGTGAGCGAAGTGAATGGCAGGATGAAATGAGAATTATAGACACATGCATATACGTGAAGAGTGTCCTCTTGACTGAACTTTTGGTAAAGGTCCATTTACCTTTGCCTTATCCACCCTTTTCTATACATTTGATAACTACACAGTTCATCTATTTTGTATTTATATTTGCATTTCTTATTTTTACTTTATTTCATTTTGCCAGCTTTTCCAAGGAACTGATGTCTTATTGATTGTCTATTCTCATTTACTTAGCCGAAGAGTAGAGGAGGGAGAAGAGGCAGCAGGCCCATCTAGCAGCACCCTCACACCCATTCAGCCCCCATCCATTCAGCCAGCCAGAAGGCAATGCCCGGAGTCCTCCTCATCTGAAGTCTCAAGGTTTGTGTATTGACCTGTGTGAAATATTTTTTGGTTTCAAACTTTAATTATTGATCATTACTTTCTTGTATTTATATGCCTACGTGCAGCCATGTGACTTGATCATTTGTTATAATGTGGACTATTCTGACAAGTAAAGTCAAGGAAATTTCATAAATGTATCTTTTGTTTTTACAGTGAGGAGAATGATGGAGATGAGGAGTTTATGCCACTGGTAAAGAGGGGTCGAGGGTCCCGCAGTGCTTCAGCAAGACCACACAGACCCAGAGGAGCCTCTTCAAGGACAGTGAGTCCGCCTGCCCCAAAGTCATTACCGTCCTCCTCTGCCCCAGCATCACGGCCAAGGAGAGGACGTCCAAGCAGTGGTAGGCCTGCCAGTAGACAGCCAAAGCAGGCAACCAACCGAGGTGGCTGCGGTGACCAAGAGGAGAGATGGTACGGTCCACAGGAGCCAGACACCGAACCTCCACACATCAAGTTTGAGCCAAGACATCTACCAGGGCCCAGGATTGATGCGACGGTGTCTTGGACCCCACTCAGTCTCTTCAAGCTGTACTTCACATCTGTCCTGCACACCATCATAAACAACACCAATGCAAATGCAAACAAGAGGAAGGCAGCAGGGCTGCGGTTTCGGTGGACCCCCCTCACAGTGGATCACTTCTATATTTTTTTTAGCAGTGATTATATATGCAGGACTGGTCCAACTGCATTCCAGGGCAGACATGTGGAGGACAGAGTGGCCCTACAATTTCAACTTTCCCCGAAGCTGTATGACCCGGGATCGTTTTGAAAGCATCTTCTGGTCTCTCCATCTGTCTGACCCACAAGAGGACGAGGACAATGAGAAAAAGAAGGGAACACCTGCATTCGACCGGCTCTTCAAAATCAAACCTCTGTACAGCCAAATCCTGGATGCATGTAGAGCTCATTTCCAGCCCTACAAGGAGATCAGCGTCGACGAGAGGATGGTTGCCAGCAAGGCCAGGATAGGTTTCAGACAGTACATGAGAGATAAGCCGACCAAGTTCGGCTACAAACTCTTTGTGCTGGCCGATTCAAGCTGTGGGTACACACACTTTTTTGTGTATCAGGGGAAGTCTGCCCTTATTCAAGGGGAAGGGCTGAGTTTTACTTCGGTGATGGACCTGATGGATTTTTCCCTCTTAGGCAAGGGCTACCTTCTATATGTTGATAACTTTTACACAAGCCCAGCCCTCTTCAGAGAGCTTCGCTCCCACAACACAAATGCTTGCGGAACCATTAGACAGACGCGCATTGGGTTTCCCAAGACAACTGTCAACGACCTTCCCAAGAAAGCAGTGAGAGGAGACATGAGGTGGTTGCGGAAGGATGACCTCCTTTATGTGAAGTGGAAAGACACAAAGGAGGTTACTATGTGCAGCAGCTTCCATAAAGTGTATAGTGGAAAGACAGTACGCAGGAGGGTGAAGGAGGCAGGACAATGGAAACACAAGGACATTGCCGTCTCTGACACAATTGTGGATTACAACAAACACATGGGTGGGGTGGATTTGTCAGATGCCCTCATCCAGTGCTACAGTGTCCAATGGAAAACCATGAGGTGGTACAAGACATTTTTTTACCACTTTGTGGATATAGCCATCGTGAACTCATTCATTCTTATGAAGCAGTTGGCCATCAGAAGAGGAGAGGCACCCATTACACAGAAAAGGTTCAGGGAGATCCTCGTGAGGGAACTGGTTGAAGAGGCCAAGGCTACTGTGACTGCTGCTGCACCTCAACCCACCCCCAGCAACACTTGTCTGCCTATGTACTTTGGAGAGTCTGCCACAGACGCACGCAGGGTCTGTGTCCTCTGCAAGGACATGGGCAAAAAGACAAAGACACCAATCTACTGCACCAAGTGCAATGTTGCCCTGTGTCTTACCTCAACCAGAAACTGTTTTGCACAGTATCACACACACAGGCGGTGAAAAGGTAAAATGTGGACCTGAGAACTGTATATAGTGATTAGTTTGAATGAACCTTATACACTTTTTTTATAAGCTTCAGTTTATTTAGTTTTATTGTTGCACTTTTATTGTTGCATACGGTTTTATTATTGCATACTTATTGGTGCACACATTTACTGTTGCACACTTTTACTGTTGCTCATGCTTTTATTGGTGCACATTTTATTGGTACACTTATTGCTGCACACACTTATGATTGCACTATTTTATTACTGCACACTTTTATTGTACACTTTTATTGCTGTACACATCTCAATGTTTCACGCTTATTTTATTTTCTGTTTTATTGGTGCACTGTTTTATAGTTGTTGTTTTGTTGTTGTAGTTGTACTTTTATTACATTGTAGCTGGTGCTTGACATATTTTGCAGTAGGCGTGCACTTTTTTCTATTGACTTGAGACAAAAAAAAGTCAAGTAAGTAAAATATCATGAACAAAAGCAGTTTTGTGTCCTTACAGCCTCCTATAGTGGAAATAAGAAAGTTTTGCAGTGTAATTACCTTCCAGGGGCAAGAAATCCTATTTGGCACATTTGGCACAACTTTTGGCACATTTGGAGAGTCCGTCTGGGCCTATTATCACTAAAACCTTTATAAAATGGGT
>OMKZ01056260.1:0-10472 GCA_900302535.1 Neoniphon sammara
TGTCGGAGCTCACTGCTCTGTCCTCCCTCTCCAGGAAGGTCTCCACGCTCTGCTCTAGCTGCTGATTGGCTGTGGCGCCACCGGGGGTGTTGATGAACTCCGGGTCCAGGTGGAGGGCACGAGGGGAGGGCCGGCTGGAGAGGTGACCTCCGCGACGGGCCTTTAGACGCGCCTGCAGGATCTCACACAGCTTCGGAGAAGTGTCCTGCTCCAAGCCAGGGAGGGAGAACACAAACAAATGCCAGCACATGAATGACTACTGCTGTGTTATCTATCTGTCTATCTATCAATCAGTCAAAATAAAATAAAATAAAATAAAATAAAAACTAATATGAAAACTTTTTCCATACTTAAAGGAGTACTCCACATTTTGGGAAAAATACCCTTTAGGTTTATTGTTTCACTTTGACAGAGCTAGGCTAATGACTCCTGAAGACTTCAAGTCTTTATGCTAAGCTAACACAAACGTGCAGAGGTGAAAATGGTATTGAACATCTTGTCTCTCTCTGGGTAATTTGGAAAGGGGTATTTTACCCAAAATATTGGAGAATTCATTCAGTTCAACGAAAGAAAAAAATCCACCCGCAAATTCTACATTGTTCAAACATTCACCTGTGACATTCAGATCACTCCAGGAGTTATTTTGTGATGACGTGTTGTTAATTAACTTTTTTGGAGAACCCACTTTCCCTCAGCCTGTCTTCTCTACTTCAGTTAGTGATCTCCTTTGTGTCCCAGAATGCCTTTCAAACCCCAGAGTGTTGACTTTCTGTGGCTGTGGCTTATAAAGTGAACTGGATAATCAATACCAATATCCAGATGAAGTTTTCCCCCTTACTTAAACGCCAGCGCAAAATGGTGGCTTTAGAAAGAAGCCTTTGCTCTTTGATTGAGGGGCTAAAACCACAACCTGACAGTTACTGCTGATGTTTTAAAGCACTGAAACATTTTTTTAACCTGCAGGAAATACCTGAAGGTGACATCATGCTGTCTACATTTGGTCAGTTATCAGGTGGATTTTTTTTTTTTGCTTAATGAATACTGATATATGGATGACAAAAGGGGTCCATACCTTGAAGCTGGGGTCAGTTCTCTTGGCTTTGGAGGGGCTGCTTTCTGAGGCTGGGTCTGAACACAGCCGTTTGAGAGCTAAGGGGCTGAGGTCTCTGGAACCAGGCTGGCTTTTAGCAGCCGATTGACTGGTTGGGCTCTGCCCGGTCTTGTCCTCGAATGTCATGGAGCGCACGGCGAGGCTGGTTGGCTGCGGCCTGGCTAGAGGGTGTGGTCTGTGGGAGGAGGGTTGCAAATACAGGGCGTAGGGCATTCTACCTCCCTGCTGAGGCAACAGCACAGGGATCAGGGGTGAGCACCGGGCAGGAATATAGGACACAGTCCCGGTGGGCTGGGATGAGAGCTGGGTGTGGGGGGTGAGGTGGACAGTAGTGTTGACTCTGGGCTCCTGGGTTGGAGTTAGTGCTGGTGCCTGTGGCGCTTCCTTTGTTTTAGCAGCATTTGGTTCTGGCTCTCCGGCAGCTGCAACCGCCTCAGGAACAGCAGGCTTTGAACCTTTACCTCCAGTGCTGGAACAGAAGACACCAGATTACACTGTCATCTTATACTGCAGAGTTGAAAAGGTGAATACAGTCTGAACTGCAGACGAAGACAAACTTACGTTGACTCGTGGTCAAGTTGGATCTTACAAATAGCAGCAAGCTGGGCCATTTTGCTTGGAAAGTCAATGACGGATGAATCACCTGAGGGGAAAAGAGACCAAAAAGGAATTCAAATGTTAGACCTATGCATTATCCTATCGATCAATAAACACTGAAAATCAGCAGTGGAGACCTTCTCTGGAAAAAATACTGTTTTTACTCACTGGTGACATTCTTGACAGGGCTGCTGGGGGCTGAGTTGATCTTGCGGCGGTCATCCTGAATGCTCCTGGCCAGCTTGATGAGGGAGGGGTGTCGAGTGAAGCTGCGTTTAGCACCTGGTGATGAAAAGAGGTTTTTGGCACAGTTCTCTATCGAGGTGCGGGACTCCAGTACCCTGCGCTTCATGGATGGACAGCCAGATGTGGAGCTCTCTGGGTCTGAAACAAAAAAGTACTGTTTAGTCTGTGAAACTAGGAGAAATAAGTTTTAACTGATTTTTTTTTTTGCTAGATGAGAGAAATAGAAAGTTATGGAATCAATTTAAACTCATAATCTGTTTATGGCCCATAAATATAAATTCAAGAAAGGTTAAGTCACAATATGCCCTCGAAATCATGTACCGTAAAGCTTTTCAAAATAATAGCCCTTTTTCACCGCAGCCATTTTGACATGAAATAACAGGTAAACAAAGGTGTTACTAATGACATTAACTAAGGTTCTGTTCCATTTAAGTGTAGCAGAGACTTTCCAGTGAGCCAGCATGAACAATAGCAGGACCCTGGCTCTGTTAGACCTAAATGGAACAGAACCTTCATTAACGTCATTGGTAACACCTGTGTTTACCCTAAATGGCTGATGTGAAAAAGGTCTATTAGGGCATACATAAAAGTGAAAAATGTTATGTTTACCCTGAGGATCTTACAACATCTTGTTAATTTTTTTGAATAAATCTCTTTCAGCAGTCTGTGGAGGTCTGCCAGTACCTTTAACTTTGGGGAATTCTTCAGGGCCAACCCATTCAAAAGCTGGTTTCCTCCCCCTCTCTTCTGTCACATGGACTTTCTCTATCAGCTTCAGGCTCCGTAGCACATTAGCTATGTCATACAGCCGACGCACTTTGGCTACAAACACAGAACAAAAAAAGTGAGTTTGTCTGCTGCTGTAATTGCAGACAAAAACGCAAACCCATGCAATT
Source organism: Neoniphon sammara (assembly GCA_900302535.1). Classification (NCBI taxonomy): domain Eukaryota; kingdom Metazoa; phylum Chordata; class Actinopteri; order Holocentriformes; family Holocentridae; genus Neoniphon; species Neoniphon sammara. The sequence goes on from OMKZ01056260.1 coordinate 2,851, forward strand.
TGTTGCCAAACAGCAACCCAAACATCACTTGTTTGGGTGTAAAAAAATATATTTATCTTTCCTTACACCAAAAGTAAAAAAATAAATTATAATATTATAAATTGATGTTATCACCTGCACAGACAACTCTACTGACCATTTCCCCCCAGAGCATTGGACTGAGTTACCCCAGCTGGTTATACTGCATTCAGAATACATGGTAGGAGTTACTGCATATGTCTCAGTGTCATACTGAGTGTTGAATGTTTATTTGTAGGTTGCTATGTAATTACTTAACTATTTAAATTGTACGCTGCAAAACAAAGTGTTTTACTGTACAAGAAAAGGTGCAAAAAAAAAAAAAAATTAATTTGTGTATGAGGTTCCGCTGTCCCTATACAAGCTATCAGTGTAGGTTGTTAATATGTGGGAAAGGACACAGAGAGGGCTGTCTCCCTCTCCTATGAGGGCATATATGGATGACTTAATTACCAAAATGACTACATCTCCTTGTACAATCAGGTTGCTGAAAAAAATTGAATCACATTCTAAATTGGGCTTGCATGAAAAGTTAAAGTAAGTCAAAGAACATATCTGGCAGTTAGGGAAAAGGAAGCTATAGAAAGAAAAGCCTAAGAAGATGGTATGATACAGATCTGAATGACAGGGTGCTGGTTAAGGACACAAGGCAGCAGTTAATAAGAGGCACTGAGGACACAGAGAAATCAAGATTACCAGACAAGCTTAAGCTGTGGTGTCTGCAAATTGATCTTTTAGCCTCAGCTAATGTGTCCATTGACAATAAGATAATATCAAAACTGGAGAAGACAAAGGGACTGTTCGGCTCATATGTGAGGAAATGGCTTGTCTTGAGGGACACTACATAGGTGAGGATTTGGGATTTTTATTAGATTCATCATAGATAACACATCATTTATCAACTTATAATGTGTTATCACCTTCCCAAAATCGCAGTTAAAGGAATACTCCAACGTTTTGGGAAAGGTACCCTTTTTCCGACTTACCCAGACTGAGACAAGATGTTAGATACCATTTTCACCTCTGTAAATCCACTGGTTTGGTTCCTGTGGGTAGCATTTCTTGCTAGCTTAGCATAAAGACTCATTAGCCTAGCTCTGTCAAAGTGGAAAAAATAAACCTTACAGCAATTCTGAAGCTGTCTTATTTAGACAATGTATCGCGTATGAGAGTCGTTTTAGGAGAAGTTAGATCTACCATCTTAACTTCTCCTAAAACAGCCCCCCTTTTTTTTTTTTACCCAATTGGTGTATTTCAAATACACAATACAGTGTAAATAAGAGTTTCAGAGTGTAGCAGAGTTGCTATAAGAGGGATGCACACAGGTAAGGGGTAAAAAAGGTGAGAACACTGCGTGGATAGAGAAAACGTGCCACAACTAGGGGGGTCCAGGGGCATTTTTTTTACTACTGGCTGACACACTGAGCTGGGCATACTGCACAGGGCAGGAGACCAGAGGCCCTGCTGATAAGGAGGCTGAGTGAATCAACATGCTGCATTACCTGCCAGTGTTTAGTTAGAAACTATTGTACTACAAAGCTATTAGGAAAGCCACAGCACATGAACTAGACCAACAACAGCGACACAGACAAAAAATTAAGAACTGCAGGACGACGGATATCATAGCGTAATCTCGCGTAATCATGCTAACTAACGCTAGATGGCAGTATTTAGCGCTACAGGACGTGACATTGACCAGTTGTAGTGTTACGACTGTTTAATACCTGTAATCAGTTGATATCACAGCACTTAAAGCAGCAAAGAGATGTACACTAGCTAACGAAAGCTAGCTTACTATGCAAACAGTCGTCCGCGTCCTGACGTTAATTTTCGTAAGCCTTCGTATGACTTTTTGCGCGTTCAAGTGTTTTCCACATAATTGGAATTCTGTGCTCCAAACCAAGGATTTGTATTGCTTATAAATAAACCAATTCTACATCAAACCATACCAACCCGACAGACCCCCCCCCCACCAATCCTGTTAAAAAAAATTCTCCTCGGATCTATGTGAATCTCCTAAGTGGCCTATATTGATCTCAAAACTCGTCGAAAGGTGTGGAGTTTGCATCCCTGTATAAGGGTTATTTTTTCACTTTGGCGGAGCTAGCCTAATGACTCCTGTAGACTTAAAGTCTTTATGCTAAGCTAATACAAAATGCTACCCATCAGAACCAAACCAGTGGATGCACAGAGGTGAAAATGATATCAAACATCTTGTCTCCATCTGCGTAAATCAGAAGAGTATTTTGCCCAAAACGTCGGAATATTCCTTCAGTGGGTAGATTTTGTTTTCTATGAACTGTGAGCTTGTAAAGTGCTTATATACCTAGCAGCACCTAGCAGTGCTTATATACCTAGCAACTGAGACTAAGCAGTCAGAGATTAATTCATTGCCTGATAGGACAGAGGATATTAAGATCAAGTTTGTCAGGGAGAGAGAAAAGATCAGGAGCTATTTTCAGTAGTCAGGTTATGGGACAGTTAAGGGCGGGGCAAGATTGGCAGATGGCAGTGGATTTAGGGGAACAGCTTGTAACTCTAGGGAAACAGTCAGCTGGAACTTGAGGCCAGACTTGGTGCTGTGGTCACGGTCACAGTGGTTTTGTGTTTTGTGTGGTGCTCAGGGGAAGATACGGTGAATGAAAATGCTCAAGTCATCTGATTCAACAGCTGAAGTGGAGCGGTGAAGCAGGAAAACCACACTGTGCCCTGTGGAGGTAGGTTGCCAAAGATTTGTAGGCAGATCAACTTTAACACTATTATGTGAATTAGGCATCCATTGACGGAGTGTAAAGCAGGTATTTAAATCTAAAAAGCATCACAGCATGCACTGTGCGACGCTGTTTTTTAAAGGACTGAGGACTGAGAAAATGTGCTCAAAGCATTGAAAAAGTCTAGCCTAGGTGATCAGGATTAACCCTGCCACACACTAAGGAACCTCTCTGGCAATATCCATCTGGGTACTCACTCTTGAACTTGTTTTTGTCCTGATCTGCTGCCTGGTCCTCTCCAATAAGGATCTTGGCAGCCACGTCCAGACTGACCACACGAGGGCTGGAGACCAGGAAGAGCATGACAAACTTCTGGCTCATTACCCTCAAAGATTTGTCTTTCCGACTGTTCACAGAGGCTGGGGAAAATAAAGGAGCAGGGTCATGAGATCAGAACTCCACAAAAACATGAGAACCAGGGTTAGGATTATGGATGAATTTAGATGTAATGTGAGGCCCTGAATGGTTAGAGCGATTTCAGTACAGCCATCCAGTCTCTTACCTGCTTTAAACTCTACTCCTGGAAGCTCCACAAAGAACATCTCCTTCTGTCCCTGCTCCCCGCCCTCCAACTCTGCCACCTCCTCGTTCTCCTTCTCCTCTCCGTCAAAGTCAAACTCTTTGTCCAGGCAGCGCTGTCGGATCTGCTGCATCTGCTGGCCATAGCGATGCTCCTCGCCCACCTGCCTCAGAATGGCCAGGGTCTGCGTCAGGTTGGCACGTCCATGCCACATGTAGCGGTTCTTGGCTGAACGGCTCACCATGTGCAGACTCTCGAGCACATTCATAATGTCGTAAATGCGCCGGCGCTCCACATCTGCGGGTGGGGGAGAAACAAAAACATTTGTACAACCTCATATGAACTAAGGTTCCCACACTTGAATATCAAATTCAAGGCCTTTTCGAGGATTCAAAATTGGCATTTTAAGGTAAGACATGACCCTGGTCGAAATTAGACATTACAGAAGCCATTATTTTTTTTCTTTTTAAAAATCACATCCAAAAATCCTTATGAACTCAATTTTCAAAACTGCTACATTCTCAACACAAATATTCATCATCAGGGTTTCCTCAGGATATAAAATGTTGATGCCAGGACAGGGAGCTGAGGCACTGTGATGAATTTGGATTTTAAATTGTACTAAAGTGAAGTATTTTCAAGGCTATCCATTCAATTTCAAACATTTCCCAAGGCCTCATTTCATTTCTCTCACATCCATAAACTGTCAAAGAAGTTTCAAGGCCTGTGGGGATTATGTTAGTAATGCCATTAGTGAATCAAACAGAAAGAAACTCAAAATGATCACAGGAAATAAGAAATTCAAGACAATTTAAGTCATGCATCAACAATGAACAAAAACAAATCACGTCCTTGCTGACACCCTGAGGAAGGCCAGCATGGCCTGCAGCTTTTTAAATCTGAATGCATTAGTTGCAAAAGGCTTCTGAACTACTTTTTGTGAGAGAAAAGTGCATTGAATTTGTGTTTCTAGGTCTGGACTCCCCACGTTCCAATTAGCACCTCTCCGTGACACACTGAAACTGAAGCAGCATTCCTTCTCTGGGCCATTAAGTGAAACAATACGTGTGTGTGAAAAATAAAGGGAATATTAAATAAAGGGAATATTAAAATACACAAGACATACTTAGTTCAGTGGCCACATCGTCCAGGCAGATGTCGTTGTTGAGGGCAGGATCAGGGTAATCTGGGTAGCGAGCGAGGAACTTGTGACAGAGCAAACCCAGACTCTTCTCTTTCCTGCTGATCAGTTTCTCTGCCTCCTCCCCATGTTCAGTGTCCTATGGGAGTGTTAGAGAGAACAACGCATAAGGAGTGCATCCCTTTAAACGTCTTTATTTATGGAGCCAGTGTGTATTATGTTGATATGTCAGAATGTTTTATTTTCTTTTTTTACCTGTGTAGAGTCAATGGCTCCGTCATTGTCCATGCACAATTCCTTTTCTCTGTTCCTGATGTCAGGGCTAGCCGCACTAATTAGCATTTTGAGGTTGGAGGTTGGTGTCCAGGGCTCACCAGTACCTACTTCCCTTCCTTTTGTAGGTGTAGTGAGAGGGCCCATGTTAAGCTGGTTCTCTGCTGATACTGTACAGGGACCAAGTGCTTTCCTTGGAGTTTTTGCTGGGACCTGGGGTGCTACAAAGGCTTCATCCTATTAAGCAAAACAGACAAAGCAAAGACAATGATAAAGATACATGCTTATTCGTCAAAGCTGAGATATCCTAAGCTTTCTCTTGAACACTGAGAAACATTTAGGTAAAGGTTCCTAGGTTACCGACCTTGCTGTCTTGAGATTGCTGGATCAGGTTTTGAGACTCATTCGCTGAGCTTGACATTTTCCACCTAAGCATAAAAATGAAATGGATCTTATTAGCTAGCTAAGACAGATAGGTGCAACTTACTATGCTATAAAACAATTTCAGAAACTAACAACACTAGCACAGACAACAATTCAAACAGCAACCCTATTTCATCAGAATAGTCTAAAACACATCTACAGGTATCTTTGGCATTATTTAACAAACTCCAACCAAACTCAGTGTGATATTGCCCCCATTTCATTGCTTTACAAACTAATATCTCACAGCAATTCCTCAAAGAAAATCCCCGTTATCATTACAAAGTGATTTGACTTTAAATCAAAGCAACCTATTATTTAAGATTATTAAACCGTCTTCATAAGGACACCCTTACCTCTTTTTGAATGGATTATGTTTAAAGTATGCCAACATTGTGATAATCGGATGACAGTGAATAATTAACTTGCTGATGAAGATATTTCCTGGCTCTCTCTGGTTGACATAAGTTACCAAAATCAAATCTAATCAAAACACCAGCTCGAGGTTGGCGGTAACTGACGCGCGTTCTATCGAATCAACGAGCCCAACGGACCCTTTGACGCGCCCATTTGTAAGAAGCAGCCAATAGGAGCACAGCACAAGAGAACTTAGAGGAAGTGCAAGGAATGTCCCGCGCAGGTAAACATTTTTTGAAATCCTGGCGCGGAATGTCTAGATGGTAACAGCGATAGCATGCTTTAAACTTTGATACATTTGTGCTATTTGTATCAAAACATCTGAACCACAAAGTAAAGAGTTATAACGTGTTACCAATACGACGGTTTATGCCAACCTAATTTTCAATACTATTCAATTGTGTTGGTTGATACTCAGCCAGAGGAGAGCGCGCGCGGTTTGATGTGGTTTAGTATTACTAAACCAAAATCAGCAAATCAAAACACTCACAAGTTATTGAAACAACAGTTAATGTTTTTTTGTACTATAAATGAGAAGGTAACACTGGATAACAATCATACTAACATTAAATGGGTAGGGAGCGAAAGGCATGCAGTGAATGGAAACAGAAGGTCGGCTACGATACAGAAACTCAAATTTTGGTCAGACGAAACATTTTGTTCTATCAAGAAGAGCAAAACGTAGTTAAGGTAAAATACACCGATGAGTTTACTTACCCAACACCACATAATCAACCGGCATTGCTCAAACGAAACATCCCATCCTCGAGTTAATATGTGTGTAATGGCTGTTGTGTAATGAAAACACCCCAGTTGTATCCAAGTGATAAGTCTAAGTAATAAAACGAACGTGGATTTTAAAAATAGAAAAGCATCAACATGCAAGATGGTCGAAGAAATAAAAGGTGGAAGCATAAAACGTGCCCGGCTCTCTGGTATTACTTTACTAGTGGTCACTTTACTTGGGAAAGTTTGCCTACTTATCCTAGTTGTTTGACCACAACCTACGCAAAGAGAACGGCCCGCCCAGCGTGAGCATGCGCAGACCCGTATTCCACCCCAGAGTAGAAGCCTGGAAACTCAAACAGGCGGGGCCACAAATAAGACACTCACAAAGTTCTGCTATACACTACTCACAAAAAGTTAGGGATATTCGGCTTTCGGATAAAATTTCAGAATGTACCTAAAATGCACTATAACATTTACAAGTGAACTTAATTTGACTTTCTCTAAACTTTTGAATGCACATGTCCAACTGTTCAATGTTTCAGTACTTATTGCATAACATGCGGTTCTCTAACAGGGTAATTAACCGCAAAAATCGCAAGTGTCTGATCCATGAATCGACCACTAAATGTTCTGGTTCAATGACAATTTGTATTTAAACAGTCCTTTCCATCATGCTGTTCACATTTTGACATCATGAGACCAAGACGGCACCTAAATATCGATCAACAGTACCTTGCCATTGCGAGGCTTCAAACGGGATGTTCTCAGAGGGAAGTTGCCACTGAGCTTAGAGTGTCACAGAGTGTCATCAGCAGGTTGCAACAGAGACACAGAGAGACTGGAAGAGTCACAGAAAGGCACTGAAGTGGACGTCCTTTGGCCACATCCCATACTGATGACCACTGCATTGTGAACAGTGCCCTGCTGAACCGGATGGTGAATGACACTCAACTCCAGGCACGTCTCAGGGAGGTGGGAGACACCCCAGTGTCACGTCAGACATTCGAAACCGTTTACATCAACATGGTCTGCGTGCTGGACGACCTGCAACCTGCGACCTGACCACACCACCAGGCATATGCATCAGCCACTGTTGTCACCAGACAAGCCTTTGAAGGTGGTGGTGTTACAGACTGGCCAGGTGTGTCTATTGAATACAGGACTGCCCTACACCTTGTGAATGGTACTGTGAAAAGCCGATACTACCTGAATAACATCATTAATCCAGTCATTGTGCCTCTGCATGAGCAACACAGGCCTGATTTCATCTTCATGGACGACAATGCCCCAGCTCATCGAGGTCGCATCATCAGGGAACGGCTGCTGGAGG
>OMKZ01056265.1:0-11279 GCA_900302535.1 Neoniphon sammara
TCTTCTCTGTCTGTGTGAGTACGTGTCTCCAGCTTTTAGCTTGGTGGCCTGACTCTGCTTCCTGCTCCCTGCCCTGCTGTTCCCAGTCCTGCTCCCTCTGCATGGCCTTGTCTCCTGCACCTTCCCAGCCATTAGTCATTAACATGCCTCTCCTTTTCTTAGCTGCCTCCCTAATGTTTGCTTCTTCCTCCCCATCCTTTGTATGTGTGTTTATATGTCTGAATGTGAATGCCTTGTGTGAGAAAGTCTGTCTACCTCCCAGGTATACTGCCCCCACCCCCCCGTCATCACCCATCTCCTCCACCTCCATCCCACCTTCACCCCTCTCATCCTGGTTGCTGCTGCGGCCTCGAGACTGGTCCTCGTCCCTGTCTCCTTCTGTCGAGGCTTGCTGCTGCTCCTTCTGTTCCCCTGCTTGTCTGCTTGACTGCTTATCTGCTATTGTGTTCTCCATAAAACTCACAATGTCTATATGTCTATATCTAAATATCTAAATCTATATGTATACATAATAAAAAGAGAGAGAAAAATAATAATAACTGTTCTAAGAGTAAGTGGTAAGTAAACAATTTGCAGTCTATAAACAATTTGCAGTGTAAATACAACAGGGTAACAAGGTGCTGAGCTGCAAGATGCAGAGTGCAAAAAGGTGCAGGATGTGTGTTGTGTATGTTTTTAAGTCTTTTAAGAGTTCATGATCTGTATGGCCTGGGGGAAGAAGTTTTGGCCATGATGGTGTGGAGATGCTTGCCAGAGGGCAGCCACTCAAACAGTTTGTGGTTGGGGTGATGAATGTCCTTAATGATCCGATTTGCTCTGGACCTGCACCACCTGGTGTAGATGTGTTTGGTGCACCAGATCACTCTGTGAAGGGCTTTCCTGTCCTGATAGCTGCAACTGCCAGAGAGCACAGACCCTACTGTGGCAGAATAGAAAGATTTCAGCAGCGCAGCAGAGATCTTGAATTTCCTCAGCCACCAGAGGTGATAGAAGTGTTGCCTTGCCTTTTTCACCAGGGTGGTGATGTGTGTAGGCCATGACAGGTCCTTGGAGATGTGAACTCCAAGGTACCTGTAGCTACTAACTTTCTCCACTGGGGTCCCGTAGATCGTGAGTGGTGTATAGTGGATCCTCTGCTTCTCCCTCCTGAAGTCTACCACCATCTCCTTGGCTTTTCAGACATTCAGGTCCAAGTTGTTGTCCTTACACCATGATGACAGCGGCTCCACCTCTTCCAGATAGGCTGTCTCATTATTGTTGGAGATCAGGCCTGCCACCACCGTGTCATCTGCGAATTTCACAATGATGTTGGAGCTGTGTGTGGCTATGCAATCATAGGTGTAAAGGGAGTAGAGCAGAGGATTCAGGTTGCAGCCTTGGGGGCCAAGTGTTCCTCCTTTGTCCTCTTGCGTTCTCCTAAATTTCTTTCCAAATGATGTTCAGATAATAAATTCAGTGTTTGCTGCTTATTTCTATTGAGCCTATACTCAGTAAATAGGGATGTAGAAGCAGGCTTGTGGCTGACATGGATCACCAGATGGGCTGTCACAATCTGGGTGGGGTAAGTGATCAACTAATACTCTGTCAACACTTGTGGTAGTGCCCTCAAATACGCAGGTGTGCAGTGGCCAGTAAGTGAAACGGTATAAGTTGTAGTCTTGCCAAGTTAAATAAGGACAAGAATCATTTTCAAAGCCAAATCAAATGATATGAAATGTGGTGCACACACTATAATAATTTTCACCTCAGTCAGGAAAAGTTTGATATTGGTTTCTAACACAAGTACCTTTATTTTTCTTCAGTTTTTGGTGGTTAGATGGTACAAAGCTTGTAGGAGTGAACTTAACCTGCCTGGCGACTGTTCCATCCACTGCATACCAGTATTTCTGTCTTTGGGCACACAAATAGCCAGCAAAAACTGAGGCACAAAGAGTATGGGTCACCTCATTAACTATGCACACTTCTGACCAATCAGAGTATAGGCTTCAGAGTCTCTGCTTTGTTAGCATTTTCAAGACTTATACATCAAAAAATGGATCATCTATGGGAGAAATGAATGGGGCTTTTATGACATTTGTTTGTATGTGAGAAATTTATTTTTCATATTTTTTTATAACCTGAATATGATCAGTGTAGTTTTAAAAAACAAATTGCTAATGGCTAAGTGGTTAGTCACATGATGACCAATTGCACATAACCAGAGCTGTAGTGGTTCTGCTTTTATACTGTTGTCATCCTTTTGTTGGCCAAAGAACTGAACATGGTAGCTATACTGGGTGTTTTTTACGGCTCAGCAGCAAGCTAGGATGATTCTAGTGGTTTATCTGGCAAAGCCGATCACAGAGCTGCCAGCTATGTATTTAATGTTCACCACAGAGTCAACATTTTGTTAGCAAAATAATTATTTGGTTTAGAGAGCAGCAGCAGAATTCAGTGTATCCAGTCCCATTTAAAAGAGAAACATGCTGATAAAAATGTCCAAGTTTTAAATACCAGTTTAAATCACAGACTGTGACAGGGAAGATTATGTGAAAACATCATGGATTTTCCCCACAGAGAAAATGTGTTGGACCTGGTATTCCATATTTGGGCAAAGGTCAAACATCTGACTTCTGAGGCATATTCTGAGATTAACAGGCCTCTTCTTCTACACTCTAACTTTCATGGAGACAGTAGCCTCATGGGATTCTGGGTATTCACCTGTTTTGTTGTTTTCCGCTATGCGATTTATTAGAAGACAGCTATAAAAGCTCCGATGGGCTGGGCTGGATTTCTTTGGTCTTTGCCACATACTTGTCTCCTGTCACTGTTTCTTTAAAGAGTAACTGACACGCTGCTTCAGCTAGGACACGCCTCTTTCACAGACTGAAGAAGGCATTTGAACCTGGTGGTAATGAAAATAAAGTCACCGGAGACAACACTGTTAAATATGTGACTCGGACACCGCTGTCGACTGAACCATGCATTTTTTTTATTTCCCAACATCCGTATACCATTTACGTCATGACGTCACACTCAAACGCTTCAAATACAGAATATTTCACATCCTTCTTCTTAGGATTTTTTTTCTCAAGTACCACCACACTGCTTCTAAACCTGTCTTTCAAACAGTTTCTATACCAGAAAGAAACTAAAAAAAAAATCTTAACTTCTTGTACTGTATTCTACCTTGTACCTTACAGCACAATAGAAACTGCAGTGTATTTTCTCTTGCAAACATAAATTAATAAATATTTTACTCCACCCCTTGAACCTATAACATGTGTGACCTTGTTTCAAACTCTGTGATGCTGTATGCATGTTTAGTCTCTGTATTTAGCTGGAATCTTGAGACTTGTCTCCCAGACCATGTGTGACACAACTGTGACTGCTCTGGCACATCATCGGTGTCAGCCTCCTGAGTGGCCTCTGTGTCTTTGCAGTCGGCATCACTTTTGCTGTCACTAGTTTCAATGTCTGTATAGGTGGAAATGTCCTGTGAATCTGTAGGTGGAAACACCCTCTCGCCGGTCTTCAGTAGATGTTTCGCGGTTGCTGATGTTTGCTCACAACCACAGCTGGCTGCCAGGTGTCTCCTCTCTGTATTCTGACGTTTTCACCTGTTTGTATATCTGGCAGTTGTCTCGTGTTTCTGTCATAGTAGATCTGTAGAGTCAGTAGAGTAGTGGATGTTGGCAGTTTGGACTTCAGACGATGTCCCATTAACAGCTGTGCAGGAGAGAACCCCACCCCTTCAATCGGTGTGCTGCGGTATTCAAGCAGAGCAATGTAAGGATCACCATTGCTGCTGCGTGCCTTTTTGAGCCGGTTCTTGACAGTTTGTACAGTTCTCTCTGCTTGTCCATTAGACTGAGCATGTCCTGGACTGGAAGTGACATGTTGAAATTTCCAGCTTTCTGCAAATGCTCTGAATTCAGCACTGGCGCATTGCAGACTATTGTCACTAATGACAGTGTCTGGAATACCATGTCTGGCAAATGTTGAGAAGAATAGTTTATTTTGGAGTTGTGATTTGTTACCATTATGTATAGTTTATGTAGTTATTATTTGGGTTTCTGTTAAACTACTGAACTTTTAGAGCAAACTGTGTTATTGTGTTTTGTAGTTATTTTGATTTGTTAGTTTTGTTTACCCCCGTGTGTCTTAGTGGAATGATCACCCACTATATAAGCCTCCTTGTGTGTCAGTTAGTTGGGTCAGTTTGTTCGGTTGGTTATGTTACTGTTTATTTGAGTTTAGTTCTGTTTAGTTGACCCCTTTTTTGGGCCCAGAACTTTATTTAACCTTGTTTTGCATTTTGTTCTGTTCTTTGGGTAATAAACCCTTATTTTTTGTACCAAACACCTGTGTTTCCTTGTGCCTGACTGCTTGATCCCTGACATCCCAGTTCTACAGTTCTCACAGCTGCAACTGAAAGAAGCGAATTGTAGATATGCTAAGGATGGATCTGTGATGGTGATTCCTAAAGGTTTAAAGACTGATATCCTTGACACACTTGCAGACAGTATGTCAAAGATTAGTGCTTATCCTGAGAGGCAGCACTATGAGAATGTAGCCAAAGCACTGGTGGAGAAGCATCCCTGTCTGCGAGAACCAGGGTCTGAGAACGGATGCTACTCATGGTTTCACAGCCTGAAATTTAAGCTTGGAAACTACCGGCAAAAGTTAAGTGCAGCAGGATGCCCTGAAGTGGTCATAAACAAACGAAAAGCAGGAGGTGCGAAGGGAAAATGTGTCAAGAAGTCAAAGAAGGGTGAGGTGAACTACTGTCCCGATCCACTTGAAGGACAGAGTCCTGAAAACATGGAGGAGAAGCGCAAGATAATGGAGGTTGAAATGCTGAAAAGTGACCACCAGCTGCTAGAGGATCTGATGGTTGCTACATTTTCCCAGCATAGAAAAGATCATTGGAGATCAACCACACATCACAGAGCTCATTTCCCGATGGCCAGCTCTGTTCCATGAGAGACAGGTAATCACACAACTGTGCATTGATTCCACAAAGAGATTTAATCATGTTATGTTAGACACTGTGGACTGTGTCCTATTGAGACACAGTCCACTTTTCTAGACGGACTTGATGGCCTGGTCCCAAGACTGCTGGAGGTATACAAAGCAGCAACCAAGTCTGGCAAGAAGCAGTCACTCAAAGACATTTTGGACTGCCTTGTGAAAGATGTAAGTGGAAGTGCGGATGGCTAGAAAATTAGGCACCATTTGTTATGTTTGTTAAAACATTTTTATCTTACCGCATGTCTCTTTGTCTTGTAGGACACAAATGAGAGGAGGGCTGCTGCTCTGCCACACTACATATCAGGCGAAGATCCATCAAATGTCATCAGGATGTGTGATGTAAAACCATAACAATTTTGTAATGCAAAACTGTGTATGTGTGTTTGTTTACATTTTTGTTTCACTTTTATGTAATCTTTTTTTTATCTTTTTGTAATTTCTGTGTGTGTATGTGTGGGTGGGGGCAAGCAAGGGTGGGGGTTGGCGGGATTGTAAAAGTAGAGCATAGTGCTGGCACAGAAACAGAGCGATAAACTGTTGCGGATGGGGCCAACAACAGAGAACATTTTAACCATATAAGAGAAGTCCTCCTTAAAAAAAAAAAAAAAAACGTCAGTATCAGTTAATGTGTCCTACATATTTAGGATATTTTCAGTGCTTTACCTGGCTGATCTCTGGTGTAATACGGTATACAGCAGGCACGGCTGTGCTCATGTGCAAGACAACAGAAGTTCTATGGATGATAAAACCTCATGTCAAAAGGAAGGGCTGCCTGACAACAAATTAAAGCACTGAAAATACTTTAAATATGGTGTACACTTAAACTGACATTGATTCTTTCAGGTGGGGCTTCTTTTACATGGCTAAAACCAATTTTGTTGTTGGCCTCATCCACATCTGTGCCGTCACTATGCTCTGCTTCTACAAACTGGGAGTGTGCTGTGTGCTCTCCATGTCAGGTAATACACTGACTGAACAGAAGTACGTCATACAACCCCACTTCAAGAAACTGAAGTATCCCCTTAAAGTGACAGGACACACAAGACTTTAAACCTCACAATAGCATCAAACAATTTGCAATATAAAGATACCTTGGAGTAATGGCATCCTGTGCTTGCAGACAAAAATGGTCATTGTTCTGTTTAGTTCATAAGATTCAGAGTGTCAGTTAAAAAAGAAAAAAGAAAAAAAATGGATTTGATGTATTTAATTTCATTTATTTCATATTAATTTCATTTCATTGTGTTTTCCCTGAATGGGAACAGCAAAAGTGCAGTACCGCCACCTACTGGCCTATTCTAGGTTTGCGGTTAGTGTTTTGTCAATGTTGAATAAAAACTTTATCCAGGACGTGAGAAAGCAACTAGCAGAGAGCACATTTTGTCAGCTTCCAGTGATAATCAGCCACTCCAGCATACAGCTTGTTTTGAGTTGCATCGTTGTTTCACAGTTCTGTCCTCAATGCATCCCATGCATGTATTGACAGGCAGCTAAACGCTCCACTCCAAACAAGACTCTGGGTATCATTTTCGCCAGGTTTATTGCTGGAGTAAAGTGTGAAGCTATAGCAAAATAAAGAAATAACAATCATGATTTATGCATCTACAGAAATGCGAAGTTCTTGTAAGAATTTTGTTCACTGTTTTTTTCTATACACTAAAACTTTCAGTATGGTGCTTATGTACTATGAAAAAACATCACTCTCAGGGTTTTCATTTTGAGATTGCTAGAGAAAAGACACTGATCTTGTTGCACTTTATTATATTGGACTGATTATGAGAGCTGATGGCCTTGACTGGTCAATACAGACTTGTGATGTTAAAATGCATGAAGCTTTGTGTTAAGGTGGGACACAAGACTTGCCTTGTAAATTCTCAGACAACACAAACAGCCTCAGGAGAGTTCTATCTTTTCAGTGGATTAGGGCATGAAAATTGAAATCTTGTGCATTTCGTTCCTCATTAGTCGCCATGTTTTTTTTTTGTTTGTTTGTTTGTTTGTTTTATTCACTTAAAAAGGCTTAGAGCTTAGCCTCAGGATTTCAAGCAGTGATACTGACCATTTTCATTTTGTTGGACTGATTGAGAAGTGATGGTTTCAACTGTTATCTGCTTAGGCAGACTTGTTTTATTTAGCATATACTGTGTTTTATGAATGTTAAATGCAATTATGCAAAGTTTCAGTAGCCTCAGGATTTAAAGCACTGTTACTAATCCATTTTTGGATTGATAAAATACGATGGTCTCAACTGTGCTCTATTCTAGCAGGTTTTTTTCCCCAACACATTCTTTAATGTGAAATGCACTTATGCGAACAGATTCAGGATTTAAAGCAGCTCATTGTGTTAGACTTATTGTAGTAAGAGCTGATCAGGTTGACTTTTAACTGCAACTATCTTATTCAATGTGCGGTTAGAATGTTCTTGTTTAACATGCATAAATATGGTCTCACTTCAACACATTTACTTGTTGTCTTGGAGGTAAATGTTCTCATTTACACTGGCTTTTAGGTTTGTCTCATCTCTCGTCTACCAAAATTGTATTTGACGGAGAAAGAAGCTGTAAGTTGAGGTAGTTGTTAAAATAAATGGTTTTGAACATTTGAGTTGTAAGTGTATTCAGTGTAATCTTTTAGGAAACTGGTGAACTTCCCATTATTAATTGAAAATGTTAGTCTACTTAACTTGCAATTTTAAGTTTAATTGCTGCCTTAAAAACATGAGTGAACTTGAAAAGGCAATTGGTATGAATATAGTAGGTTATTGACTCTAAAATGTGAGTTGAAAGGATATATAATTGTATGTTCCTTTGACAAGAGAAAGCAAGTTTTCTTGAATGGATAATGTAATGTTATGAGTTGTTTTAACCCAGTATCAAGTTCAAACAACAAATAGTCATTAATTAATCTACTGGTATAACTGAATTATGTGAGTTGAAATAGCATATAATTGTAAGTTTCCTTGACAAGAGAATGCAAGTTTTCTTGAATGGGATAACGTTATATAGTTAGTGATTTCAACTCAGACTATCAAGTTCAAACAATAAATTATCATTAACTTATCATTAATTTACCTTCCTAGATTGAAAAAAAGCTTTTCTTGAAGTTGAGTTTACTTATGTTTTTAAGGCAGCAACTGAACTTTTTTTAAGTTGAACCACCCTAATAATTTTTACAGTGTAGTCACTTTAAATGTGCAAGATTGTTCTTGATGCTACAATGTGTTAGATACACAGTTCTATGTTGTTATTTTAAGTAAGCGTCTTTTTGTCGAGGTTATGCTCTTTAGTTGAGTAAAGCCTGTAAGTTTTGATTGTATTTATCTTTCACTGTCATGCCTTTCATATTTACATCTGCAAAAGACTTGTTTCCAAGATAGACTGTGATGTAGTTCTGTTACACTGTTCTTGATATTATTTTAATTCAGTGTCTGTTTGCAGAGGTTATGCTCATGAGTTCAGTAAAGCCTGTCATTAATGATTCTAATTGAGACAGTTTCTTCCAAATATGGTAACTGCAGCACTTTGTCAGTTTTTTTTAATACAAATGTTCAAAATATTATTAGTCTTACAAAGACAGTTGTACAAATGATTGAGGACTTGTAATAAACTAAAGCAATATTTTGTTGAATGTGTATTCTCTTGTGTTTTCTACTTTTTCTATTTTTAATTTGTTGGGATTTATAGGAATTAAATGCAAAAGTAGCAAATTTTATTACCCTTTGTAAATAAACAGTAACATGCTGGCATATATTGTGAAATTACCACAAACCCACAGTTATTCTGCTGTCACATACTGTAATGTTGAATACGTAAAGGAAAAAAAAAAGAATTCATTAATAAATGTATATTCCGTGTTTTTGTTGCTTTTACATTTCTAGAGGCAGAAACTGTCGCTAAATGTTGTTCTATTGCTTTCACAAATAGCGTGTACTATAAACACAGTTGTTTTTTTTCTTCAGAGGTTACGTGTGGATATGAAATTTAGCCAAGAGTAAAAATAGTCACTAACTAAAAAATGACAGACATATTTCCACAGTGTCTGTAGGTAACTTTACAAGACCAAAAGAAACGGGGAGACAGCATGCTGAAATATGCTCAAGCACCGATTTTGTGGATTAAATTACAAATTAAATGCGAAAATCTAATCGTACGCAAGTGTGTCTTTTTAACCAAGCAGTCAGTAACCAAGCAAATTATTGCAGTTTAAATGTATGGCAGCATTAATGTATGGCTCCGCATGTTCTCACAATCTTTTTTCAGTTTTTCTTTCTTTCCCCTTTCCCCAAACTCACTGTGGATGTTGAGAGCCTGAACCCACACTACAAGATATAATTTTATTATAATAAACCACTGCTTGGCAAATTATTATATGGTGCAAACCTTCACTTTAGAAAAACATCAGCAACTCAGATCAATATTAATTTCCTACTTACTTATTAATTTATGATTCATCCTATGCGTCCCATTCCTTTGTAATATGCCACAGCAGAAAAACATAGGCTACTGATTATAATGTGCATTTTCATCATTATTTGTATGTACTGTGCGTTCATTTTTTATAATTTTTTTATTCTGGAGTTGTAATATTCCTCTGAGCTGACAGGAAAACCTGGCGTTTGAAATCCATCTGACAAACATTAGAGTTGTTTGTTTAGTGTTTGTTGATCATCTGTATTACTGTCGTCCTGTGCATAGCCAAACAGTACCTCTTCTTTGGTAAAACAAGAGCACATTGCATTATGGGATACATCAGACCAATGTAGTGCCCACTGGTTGTTGGTTGTTCACTACAGTGAACATTGTTCATTGTGGGTACTTCCTAGTGGGCTATTTAGAGAATTGGGACACTACATCAACATGGCTGACACACTATATAGTGGACTAAATAGTGAATAATGAGCCATTCCAAATACAGCCACAGACACTTTCAAAGTGATGGCTTGCCCTGCCCCTACACTTTAGCCACACCCCCTATCATATAACTCATCAACTGTTTTTTTTGGAGACAGGCTCTTGTTGAGAGGCCTTCATTGTGTTAGTTTGATAGTGAAGTATAGATGCTCATATTTTACTACATAGCCTCCTTGTTATCTGATCTGCTTCTGTTTTTGGGACCAACCACCCCAAAAGATTTTGACCAGTAAAGGGGGAAAGTGATGGCACTCAGTGTGCTTATTTCCCCCTCTTTTGGTCTCAGGAGACTGCTGGAGCGCTGGCACTCATTGCGTTTATTTTCCACCTTCTCCCGATCAATTTTTTCCTTCCTTCTTCCATTTTTTTTCTTCTTGTTTGATCCCAGGCCATTGACGGCAGCTCACCCTACATTTATTGCATGTTAAGAACAGAATATACGTACACAGTCCAGCCATATACTAGGTTTTGACCTAGTCTTGTTTTATTATGTTTTCTATTAACTTAATTTAATTAACCAAGCAGGTCATTTAACAAGGATTCCGTTCTAGCTGCGCTGAAAATCATCTAATGCAATTAATGTGTAAAACAGGCTGCAAAATACATTCTGCTATATTCTTGGAAAATGACGCCCCCATAGAATTTATACGATTTCCCGACTTTCCCTGTCTGGAACACGCCTACACCTGAATTAAGAATGAATTCTTATTAACATTGGCAAACTGGAAAAAAAAAATTGTCCCCAAGATGTGAAAGTGGGTTGTTGACCCGAGTTGTATTTTGACATGTTAACACTGATTTGATTTGTAACACTGATACTAGACACACTGATTTGATTGGGTCAGAGGGTTCCGAGGCATGCAGGGACAAAAGTTGAAAACAGATCCAGATCAAAGAGTGTATTTAACAGAGACATTAAAATGTTACCACCTCAGAAAGTTACGTGACAGTGTGGCACGTAGTCCTTAGTGATTTTTCCACCGAAGATTATTTTTGATGGCATTTGGTGTTTGGCAGGACATTTTGGAACCACTAGTGAACTGTGATTTATTCACCAGATATGACTTTGGAAGATATTAGACCATGTTATAACTGTGACAGGATTCACAAAATATCCATCTTAAACTCTGTTCCACTCTGATTCCACTTCTCGCAGTTTCTTCCTGTTGTCCTATCAGTCAAGTAAAATTAAATAAAATAACAACAACAACAATAATCATCACCATCATCATCCTTCTTCTTCTTCTTCTTCTTCTTCTTATTATTATTATTATACTGATATAATAATTATATTGATATACTGCTACTACTACTACTACTAATATTAATAATAATAATAATAATAATTCATTCTTT
>OMKZ01056270.1:1849-14128 GCA_900302535.1 Neoniphon sammara
AAATGTATTCCAGAGCATTTATTTGAACTATAGACTAAGTAGGCTTCACATACAAACAGGTGTAGGAGTGCAAATTGCTATGGCAACTCCTTCAATGTTTTTAAAAACTGTAAAACAAATTTTACATTTTGAATTACATACTTGACAAATAAAAGGTCCTTGATTATTTGTGCACATTTCAATTAAGCAGTAAACAAAATATAAAAGATGGCTATGTAAAATAGAGGTGTAATGATGGAAGGAATCTATCAGCAATCTCTATATTCTTTCCGATGCTGGCACAATTTTAAAAAGGTAAAAATAGTGCCTTGAATGCACCAGCCTACCTAGCTGGGTTACCTCTGTGTCAAAACGCTGCCGTAGCTGCGCTGTAGGTGTGTGTGGCTCCTGCAGAGGCCGTAGCTGCTTACTACACTTCTCCAAACATCTAACTGCACGTAGCGCGACGCAAGACTGCTTCGGTCCGCTAGACCCCTTTTTTTATACCTCCGTGTTTTGTGCCGGTTGTTTTCCACTGAATGAAGACAACATGATGCTGGTTTTCTTCTCTCGTTCACTGGCTAAACTGAGGAGGTTTGCATATCTGTTCTGATGTTGCCAGCTCAGCCCCAAATTCTGCAGACTGCAAAGTGTCATTAAATTCAATAAATCAAAACACTGCTTAGGAGGGAACTTTTTCTTTTAATAAATGCAACCATAAGTTCTCAGGTTTTTATCTGGGCTTCATTAGCGCATAGATAATAAAATCCCCACACAGCTGTCCAGTGTTTTAATGATGGGCGAAGTGTGACACAGACTTTCCCACTCAGAACAAACGCTCAGACCGCTGTAGACTATTAAAGCATAGGTGCAGGGACACTTTGACACAGTGTGTGAATTAAGCTGTGTCACGTTATACAGTTACTGTGTTGCCCAGGTTAATGCGTGCTGTGCAGATGAACGTAAAGCAGCGTCCAAATTACAAAAATTGCATTATTACATACTTTCATTCATAAAAACATCAGACTATGGAATCTGGATCGGCATGTGGACGGTAATGTCCGTCCAATATCCGATGAGTGAATTATGTCAGTATTGGCACCCGATACTGATATTGGATCGGATTGGTCCCATCTCTACATGTGTTAGGTATAATCCACAATGAGGTGTGTGTTAAAGGGTTTCAATGTATGATGTGGAAGCAAAGAACCACCCAACATGAAGTGGAGGGTGGCTGCACCTGCAGACTGCATTAAAACCCTTTAATGCACACCTCAGAGTGGATTATCTTGCTTATTCCATGGCCACTTTCCAGCAGTAAACAAAGGAGAGTTAATAAAATTAGGCAGCAGTAATGAAAATAAAAATGTTCTGCCTTCAGTATTTTCCCACAAGGCAGAGCTTAGCAACGGAGAAGCTACCAGCTGATTCAGCTAATGTTATTCAGCTTGAGCCACAACATGACATCATGAATTTGACAAAATGGATTGAATATGGCACATGTCAACACAAAAATGGCTTGGCTAGCTTAGTATTGCTCTTAACCTTATGTCAATGTTAAATGTTGGAAAATAATCACAATACTTTTAAAGCAACTGGCAATTTTAAAAATGGCTCAGCGGTAGTAGGTAACAGCTAACGTGTAGGTAGGCTAATGTTTTTAGCTTTATGCTTCAAGCAAAATTGAACTTTGATAGATTGTTGGGTTGTCTAGTTAGCTGGATATGATCTTAGTCCACATGGTGGTGAAATAACCTCAATAGTTTCTCCTTGCTCCCCTTTCTGCTATTCCAGAGTACTGGATTTGTGTCCCTCCATTCACTTCCATAGAACAGCTCACAAAATAACCCTTTTAGTACATAAATGAACACAAACAAAGTGTCTCATGCCAGTATAAAAATCAACAAGCCCCGGTACCCATTTTTTTGACGAAATTAAAGGTCTCATCTTGTAATTTCCCTATTTTAATTGGAAAGTAGATCCAGTGGGTAGTTTGCAGGAAACTGCCGCATAGTAGCCTTGTGCCATGTAGAAACAACATGATATTACTTTTAAAAATAATTGTAATTATACAAAATAAATACATAAATAAAAAGGGTAAAGGAATTCAATTTTTTTATATGTATATATTTTTTTATATTGGCACAATCTGCTTTGTTTGCATTCATTTATGTGCCAAGAGAGTCCAGTCCAGCCTATCAGAAACAAGTAAACCAGACTATAAATATTATATTATTGTTATTAGCAGTAGTTTTGGTAGTAATAGCTGGCTTTCAATTTGTGTCCCATGATGACATAAAAGCTGAGGCTTTTCTAGCCTGGCAGCAATAAAACAATGAACACTGGTAATTTGTTTGTATGAAAATGGACAAATTTAAAGACACTGAGTGTTATAATATCGTCTATCAGCAGTGATAAAAAAATATGAAAACTGGTCTTCAATAGCCCATATCAGCCGGACGCCAGTGCGGGTGGGTGCACACACCGAGGGACATGAGTGACTTATCTGGGACGAGGACATCATAGGGGAACAACAGCGGTAGAAATTCAATTTGCTAGTGACGATAGAAGAGCTGGTAGGAAGCGAGAGCGTGACTGAATAGGTGTGACTGCGGAGGTTTTCCTTTAATACAGCCAAGATCATACAATACGCAGACGAACAGGCCGCCAGGAAGAGCCTTCCTGCTGACATTGTTTTATTTCTTATAGGCGTCTGTGTGTGTAAGCGTGTGTGTGTGTGTGAGTGTGTGTAACTGCAGCAGCTGAATTCAGCAGATATAGGGGAGCACTGTGGTGTCACTCAAAACCAAAGGGAGAACGAGAGAGCGCAGAACAAAGACAGAAAACAAAAGAACAGGGCAACAACAGAACTGCGGAGAGAGAGAGAGAGAGAGAGAGAGAGAGAGAAACAGAAGGGAAGACAGAGTGGACACAGTAATTAATTGAATGTAGCAGCTGAATTTAATTGCTATTGAATGTTTCCTTATTATTGCTGATAACACTGATGTTTATTGATGTTGCCTTAATTACGACCAGTCATCTGTTAATTTATTTTATTACCTGAACTGATACTACTCTGTCCCTTTGGCTATTTTATGTATAATTTTACATGTTAACTCATTGCTGATACCACTTTTATAGATTTTCATCACAATTTATGTTAATGTGCACAGTACCTTACATCAATGAATACTATTGCTTTTACAATATGGCTTCTCCATCCTGTTGGACCAATAAAGCATATTTGGATAGAGTCATAACACTGCCATTCATTGACTTTTGATTAGTTGTTACCTGTCATCTGGTGGTAATATTGCCTCAATTGCTATTATATTGATTTTGGTTTTCCGGTTACACCAATGAAGCACACTGGAACTGAACAGAGCTGGAGAAGACTGGGAAGAGTGGGAAAGGAGACAAAGCGGAGCGAGGCAGAAGGGTGAGATAGAGAGGCGGAGTGTGTTGATGAAGAAGGAAATGGGGTTAATGTATGAAAGAGTGTGTTTTCGGAGAGAAAAAGGGAAAGCATGGCTGCAGGGTTTGACACTGTCCCAGTTTTCACTACAGTACCAGTATCTCCTGTGGCTCTCCAGCACACTTCCACCCAGTTGATTAATGCTGCCTTCACCAACACTGCCAGCCTCTTTGAAGACTGAAAAAAGCTATGTTGATCCACATAAAATTTCTGTTCAACACTGCACACAGTTTTAGCCTAGTTTTAGTCCTGGATCGCCCGAGATGAACAGTTCTAGGACGTACTGGCATGACGGTGGAACTAGGCCATGACAGCACTCTACGGTTCAGTACAGTTTGGATGGTCTTGTGCAAAACTAAAACCATAGTGGGAACTACGGTTTGAGCAAAAAGGAAGTCTGGTACCAGTATTTTATCAGACTGAGGACTGGACTGAAGCTGCACATAACTTTTGTGTTGATATGCACTTAACAGTTGCCTTTAAAACTGATCATTTCATGCTGGAATGAACCTCCATCAAATCAGAGGTGGCCATCCAATTTTTAAAGCTCTACTAAGCAACTTCACACACTGGCAGGACAAGATGGGAGGAAGAGAGAATCACATCAGTGGGTTCATCAGTACAAATGCATGCTGTTTGGCCAAGCTTTGTTAAAACCCACAGAGCTTTATCTGAAATTGTAGTGGAGATCCCAAGGTTTCTAAAGATCCTGCTGTCCTGCTGAATTCCAGGGAAATGTGTATAAAATGATGCACAAGACATGTAGATATTTTCTGTTTGAAGTAATACTGCAGCCATAAAACAATGGCATCTTGGCTTTGAATATTTCACTCAGCGCAAATGTGGTGAAGCTTCAATGAAGCTTCAACCAGCAGATACACAAGTATCTTTGTCACATTTTTTTTTCTTTGAAGCTACAGATATTCAAGGGGAAAACAGAGTTCAGTGGTTTAAAGAATGAACTTCAGTTCCTAACGGTGGTGAATCCAGGTTTCTCTGGACAGAGCACTGCTCACTGCTATCAGAGAAGCATTTTGGATTTCATGCTAAAGTTCTGAGCTATCACTTCTTGTGAGTGAAGAACATTTCTCATCAGTGTCCAAACCAGGGCAAATAGGATCAGTCTACAGTGTTATAATCAGTAGGGATTCTTCTGTGCTGCAGCCTTACTTGATTTATTTATTATTTTTGTATGTATATTAAGACAAATATTTTCTGGTGGAGCTTCAATAGAAGGCCAGTGTCGCCCCATATATTACTTTAACCCTAATGGGAACCACTCCATCCTAGCACACAATGGCTTGGCTCTTTCTGAATCTGAAGGACAGACACATGCTGCATCTTTCATTTTGCTGCGGCAACTGTGGGAAAGTTTGCATTACTACCCCGTGTTGGGCTTGTCACTTCAAAATGAGCCTGGTCTCCTGAAATTTCTTAAAATGAGCAGAGTGTCTTCAAGTGCAAATATGCGCACCGTGAGAGAAATACATCTTCTCACCACCAAGGGATTATGTGAAGGAGGCACGACTGGAAACAAGCAGTGGTTTGACATTGAAACAGCGCAGTGCAAACTTAATAAGGGCGTTGTGGGTTGGGGGGCGGATGAGTCTATGTTTACCTTCAACTCCAACTACACGTTAAATTCCCAACTCATGCTGATACGTTTCCTACTATGAGTGAATTTCAATTCTTTAGCAAATGTGTTTCCGACTTAATCACGACCAAAATCTTACTCTGATGTTAACCAAATTGTTTTAATGGCCAAACCAAATCCCAGCCTTAACCGTACACAAAACAAAAGTTGCTTTACTTGCCTAAACTTAAATGGTTGCTAGCCTTTCCACATGATGAACAGGGGAAACCATGTGTTCAATTCATGCTACTGTCACATAATCCAATTTGTAGTGAAGAAAAGTAAAGTTGACAGAAATTCTGCATTTCAGAATTCATGGTCATTTCATTACATTAATGAAAAGACTATTGTTTAATTAGTAATGTATTACGTACTATTTCTTACTGTAGTATTTATTAAAGGTGCACTATGCAAAATTGAAGGTAGATTGATTGGCTGACAATGAGAATCCTGCAGACTCAACCACCAAATTTCATATGTATTCCATTTTTTGTTAGTTGAGTCAAAAGGGTTGATTGTAATTTTACATAGTGCACCTTTAACATAACACTCTCTGGGAGCAATAATTTGTTCCTCTACTTGCTACTTTCTTCCATTACACAGAATCTTTTGGTGCACTTTTCTTTCTGGTCTTTCTCTAACTCTGAAACTTGCACATTAGTTGCAAATGGCTCAGTAAATGCAGCACAGTATTCTGAAAGGCACCAGGCAGCCGTGTGTGTGCTTGGCATGCCATTATAAGCCTGGAAACAGGAGGAATCTGTCTACTGGAAGCCATCACTCCCAGTCTATAAAAACGCCAGACGTAACATACAAGAAATATTTACAACCGAGTCGTATAGACGGAAGTCAAAAGAGGGAGAGGAATCCAAAATGGGCTTCTTTCTGCAGTGTGGATAAGATAAACCTGGGGAAAACATATTTTCAGGGTGGGTAGACTCTCTCTTTCTCACACACACACACACACACACACACACACACACACACACACACACACACACACACACACACACACACACACATTCTTCCTTCAGATCCTCTATGTCTGCTTCTTATCTGTGACTGTATAGGGATTTGATGTTGCTGCTAATTAATTCTGCTTATCAGTCACAGATAGCCTCTGCCTGGATAGAATATCCTAAGAGAATGACACCAGCCTCTCTCCTGGATAGGCACTGCCATTAATAATATAGCTGTGGCAAGACCAGGAATGTAATGGGGAATGAACCCACCTGAAACAGATAGACTCTATGCCTCAAATAGAAAGTTTACCCAACTTTCTATCTAGTCTCTCCACCTTTTTAGGGCATACGTCTTTATGGTAGTAAACTAATTTCACGGGATTTTTACCATACTATCAAACCTGCTTTTCATTCCATTTCAGCACAAGTTTTGCTTCTTGAATTGCATAACACAGCAGCCTCAATAGACTGCTGCTGTCATGAGAAAAAGTCCTAACTTTGATTTTTTATCTTTTAACTTAAATTAGAGGATTGCATGGCCCTCTGTGGACTGAGAAAAGCCAACCACCCTTGGTGCTCATGAAACGCTTTCAAAACCTCATTGGATAACCTCAAAAATGCACGGTGGTTAGGCTACAAACAAGGCTGCTTTTCTCAGTTCCCGAGGAAATAATATTGGACACGAGGCTGTCCAACAGCAGCGGCGTGCCCCTCGTGCCAGAGAACAGCATGATGACCTATGATGGTTTAATAGAGCCGGCTGGACAAGGTAAAGGAAGCCTGAAATGAGGCTGGACCGCTGCCAGTCTCTCTGAGGATGGATGAACACAATGAATGAATGGAGGGCCGAGCGAAGGAGTGGCTGCTCTCATCTGCTGGAAGCCTCTCTCCGAGCGGACAAACATCACTCAAAGACCAAGACGAGAGCGATGAAAGAGAGAGAGAGAGAGAGGGACAGGGAGAGGAGAGAAGGAAAAGAAAATGAAAAGTGAAGAGAGACAATAGTGATGCAGAGCGACAGAGAGACACGCCGAGGGCCTGAAAGAAGGACGAGGAAGGATGAGGGAGAGGCTCACACGAGTTTTTGAAGGCCGATAATGACGTTTTTGGATTCTGGCGGCCGATGGTGTGCAAACTTCAATGATCCCCATCCAGAAATTGGGTTGTTAAGGCAGTAAAGAGTCATAGGATGAAGCAAAAAAGATGGGAATAGCACAAACAGGATGGTATCAAACATAAAACATTCAGCATTGTATGAGGGTGTGCAAAATAATGAATGAAGATGTGTCAGTTTGAAAATACTGACAAATAGAAGATAGGCAGTATGTAATAAGGAAAAAAATATCAAGATCAATGCAGTGTACAACATGAGGGACTGCAGAAATATGAAGAAAACCTAAAAAAAATATTTGCCCTCTGAAACATTTGATTTGCAGGTGTAGATAACGCAGGTACAGATTTGCATAGATGTTCACCTTATCAGAAACTCCAGATACATCGTCTCTGTGAAATATTTAATTTTTTTCTTATATATTTTAATATTTGACAAGGACACAAATCCTTTTGCCAATATATCAGTCTAGAGAGATGAAGGGACAGGAGGGGGGAGGACAGGAGATGCGAGGGAGAAAAAGAGAGAACAAAAGAGCGAGAGGATGAGACAGTGCGGGGCGTGCGAGGTATAACGCGACAGGCAGCATGCGAGATTGATCCCAGCTGGAATTTATAGCAGAATAATAATCTCAACCGTCTCTATCTCTCTCAGCCTGTCTCTCTCTCTTTTTTTCTGGAACTGAGGTGTTGAGGGGAGATGATGGACCTTCCATCTCCTCACAGACACACACACACACACAGTCTCGTACACACATGCACACTTCACACTCATGCCTGAGAGGGGGAGACAGCCAATTACAGAGCGCTGTGAGGGAGAATGGCTTTTTAATTCCACTTGTTTGAGGGCTGAAGCCGGGGAATGTGGCCTCTGCTCGGCTTCCAGCTGGAGCCCTGCTGCTGCACATAAGCATCTCACCTACGTGAATACCAACGTTTGGCCTTAAAGGAATACGTTTTGGTGAGATTGTCGCCGGTCAACTTACCCATCACAGCTGTCACACCTCATAGGACGCTGTTTTGAGACAAACTGCACCCTTTTTCAGCTATTTTCAATGGTTTGGCTTACAGCAGGCACACGTCTCCTCGAAACTTAAGCATCTCACATTTTGGACTTTGGGGTGCGGCCCTCCAAGTTGAACGTTTCTCAACTTTAGACATGCATTATGTCAGCGCACAAACAGCCCTTTAGCCCTCGGGACGGCCCTATAGAGGCTGAGCTCTTGGACGAGTTGATAAAACTACTGGCGCTCTGTTCTCCCTTTGAGGACGTCCTGTGCTCACTCCTCTGCTTCAGAATTGGCTCCTCTTCCTCTTCTTCAAGAGCCAGCAGAACAATTGCTAACATTCTCTAATTTTGTTTTCAACAGTGTTATCCCCCTTTGTTACCTCAGGTTGGCTGGCAGACGTTAATTAGATAGTTGCATAGCAACAAGAACAATGTTACATTTCTTGCACCCTTTGGTCCTTTGCTCTCCCTGTTCCTACTGCCACTCACAGCTGCACTTTGCATCTGAGCATGATAAAAGCTATGTGATGTGATCATGACCTGAGGGTGCTGTAAGTAGCATTTTAAAGCTGCACTATAGGTGACATTTAAGTGGAAGTAAGCACCCATCTTATCAGCCTGCATGTCAAAGTGGGGCTGCGACAGAAAAAAGCGCCCAGTCTCCACTAACTGAGTGACTGTGGATTTGCGTCGTATTCCCAAATGAAACTCCAGTGCTGGGTTTGGAGAAGGATCCAGCTGCAGACTTGGAGATGAGCCCCTGATGTGCCAAGCCTCTGGCATGCCAGAAATGCCCATGGCAAAGTAGGAAAAAAAGGCTAATAAAACTGTGTGGGCATGTAAAAAGCTAAGAAACAAATTGTGTGTTAAAGACATAATGATTTTACACATCTTGTAATATTCGAATGACTGTTGACTGGTAAATAAAAAAAAATGCTACCAGCTGATTTGGCTAATGTTATTCAACTAGAACCATGGCCACTGCAGACATTGTGGATTTGTCAAAACAGATAAAATATAGGGCAAATATCTGCAAAAAATGGCTTGGCTAGCTAAGTATTGGTGCTCAAGTAACACCAGGGTTAACTTCTAGAAAATAACCACAATAGTTTTCAAGCAATCAGGATGAATCAGGAGGCTTACAGCTAATGTAGTTAGCTTAACATACGCAACTAGTTTAGCCATTACTTTGTTGTTGTTATGGTTAGCTACAATAAAATTTAGATCATAAATAGTGGGTTAGCCTAAATTGTTGACAGGAACTGTGTTTGAATTGTCGATAGCATGATCAGTGAGAAAATTATCAGCCTCTATCGGCCATTTTGGGCTCCAACAAAATACTCTTTTCCATTTACCCAGACTGAGACAAGATGTTAGATTCCATCAGCACCGGCGCGTCCACATAGGTGAACTAGGCAACTGCCTTGAGCGGCACTTTGGCAAGGGCAGCAAAATGAGGGCCTACCATTCACGAGCAAAATCATGGATTACTAATCATGGATACTGACACTGATTTTGATCAGTGTTGCTAGATTGGGCGGTTTTGGGTTGCGTTGTGCGGGGAAAAATGTGCTTGGGCAGGTGGACAGATTTTGGGCTGGTTTTCCATGAGTTGGGCGGGTTTTAAATTATATTACAAATTACAATAGATTAAAAATACATATATTCAGAAAATGTATTCCTTTGTTATGCAAACAAAATTAAATAATTTTCTCCACATCCAGTCACTCAGCACAACTTTGATATGACATAATTTTTTATTCATTCTGGTGAGAGGAGATATGCTTTACCATTATTACCACACCCACCCACCTGCGGCTTACTCGATAAACAGACACAAGCTGTCGTGTTTTTGATAAAGTTTTTGCTAAAGTTGGAATGGTCGTGACCTGTTTGGCGTGAAGGTAAGACATTTTTGATATGTATTTTCACTGTAAGAGAAACCTCGATGCTTCAGTTGTGTTACTTGCAGTATCATTACTTATTTGGCTTTTTGATAGCATGGGATTATGCATCTCTCTCTCTCTCTCTCTCTTTCTCTCTCTCTCTCTCTCTTGTGTGTGCATGGGGGTGCTTCACTTCCATTTGGCATACTGTTAAGGTGTGTTGCAGTGTAGCAAATAAGGTAAAACCTATTATTTTTGGTATTTGAGCTGTCCTTTTATTTTTTCTTTATTTTGAGGGCAGTGGACAGACATAGGTATACAGTTTTATCCTTGCATTGTAGGATGTTTTATACAGGGTCCTATCTGCATAACTTGTTTTATTATTATGCAATATTGAAGAATTGTGGTGAGACACAATACTGGTGCTGCTGTTTATGAATCAATTCGCATTAATTGCCTATAATATTTGGGGTTTTTTTATCCATTTGGGTGGATTTTGAGCACATATTGGGCTGGAAAACATCAAGCCAATCTGGCAACACCGATTTTGATTGTCCTGGAGAAAAAAATATAATGTGAGGATAAGGAAATACGGCAGCATGTTGATCCTGGCCTACGATTAAGGCCCGCTGTGTTGGAAGGAAAGCTTTATTTGCTCTTTAGTCGTTGTTTTAAGTTGCGGATGACGTGTTTTTTTTTTTTGCGTGTGTGTTGATGCACATTAGAAAGTGGTTTATACTAGAGATTTGCAGTGGTATTGTTTACTTTGAGGAGCTGAAATTGGATTATTTGGAAAATAGCTATATGTGCTGTCATGACTGCTGTAAATTATTTTGTTATTGGTGAATTATTTGTGTACGGATCCGCAAAATGCCTGCATACTGCATCATACATACTTTGATATTGTTGACACTTTGATCACACTGGCGTTGCACTGGATTATTTGCTTTATGTATGTGGCATATTGGCCTTTGCTGGTCTGATACGTTGCAAATAGACAGGCGGCATAATTGTTTTTCGTCTAGAGCGGCAGAAGTGCTTGCGCCGGTCCTGGATGCCATTTTCACCACTGCCTCAGTTCTGATGGATAGCATTTTGTGTTTGCTGGGTAAGTCGGGAAAAAGGGTATTTTGCCCAAAGTTCTTATTCCTTTCAACAGAGAGTCTATAAAATCCCCCGTCTGGAATGCAACTCAACTCAAAATTGATTGAATATCTCAGCAATTCCATAACAAGTCAGAATCCTGTAACACATAAACATATTACAAACACATACACACATGCAAACATTTATACTCACACACACATGCGTGCACTATTCATAGTAACGATGGATTTATTTAATGGTGAA
Organism: Neoniphon sammara; assembly: GCA_900302535.1. NCBI lineage: Eukaryota > Metazoa > Chordata > Actinopteri > Holocentriformes > Holocentridae > Neoniphon > Neoniphon sammara. The sequence goes on from OMKZ01056270.1 coordinate 13,254, forward strand.
GTTAATCAGGCTCAGCCAATCACTGAGCTCTGGACTGGTCTTTGCCTGTTACCATGGCAACAGGTCTCTATTGACATGTCCTCCTGCCTCACTCACTCTCTCTCCCTCTGTCTCTCTTGGTCTCTTCTTAGTACTTTCACTTCAGCGCAGTGATGGTGAATCAACGTTTTTCCACAATATACAATGATGGAAAGTCCACCTCGTTGCTTTTTGAATGTTTTCTCGTTTGTAAAGCAGAACGTGGCGCTTTTTCATATTGTGGGTGGCTTTCGTTGCACCAGTGTTCCCAGTTTAAACAGAAGGTATAGTCAGAGGTGGGATGGGATTCAATCCTTTCCTTACACACACACACACACACACACACACACACCTTTCCCTCTGCTTACATAATCACTGTCCTGGAGGGAGAGAAGCGCCAGATCCCTCGCACACACACACACACACACACAGAACCAAAGCCAATAAATCGCTACATTAACTGCCACCAGGCATTTGTGTCTTCCTTCCAACTTTCCCCTCACACTCCCTCCTCATCTAAACATGATACCATGACATGTTACACACTCCTGTCTCTCTCTCACACACACACACACACACACACACACACACACACACCAACCTCTTTCTACCAATGCAAAACTTTCACTAAGTAGCCAAGCACCACCCACACATGCCGTTTCAGATATACACACATAGTATATGCACATATCCATTTGTTTGAGTGGACGCACACACACACTCACACACACACACACACACACACACACACGCACACACACACACACACACACACACAGACAGCCAGAAGTGGATGTTTGGACACAGACGTCAGAATGGAAAGCTGATCACAGTTGTACTGCAGCCATGGACACTGT
>OMKZ01056272.1:0-12204 GCA_900302535.1 Neoniphon sammara
CACCCCTTCTCCGCCCGTCACACAGCACTGTGGAGATAGTACAACGCGAGCTTTTGAATAATAAAGTTCTGTCTGGTTGGAGTGCGTTTCTGCGATAATGAGCATCAGATTTGACATACCATCTGGCATCTTTTTTTAAATATTTCACCCAAAAAATGTTCTTTACAACAACAAAAACCAAACAGTACCGCACAAGCATAAAGTAGCATTCAGAGATCATGAATATGCAGATGACTCAATTTTGATAAAAAAAAGAATTCGCATAGAACCTTATTATTCCAGACTCACGCTATAATGAAAGCTATTCGCCCACCCTTTGTGTTGTGTGTGTGTGGTGTACTCACGGCAACTAGACACCGAGCCGGTCTGAAATGTCACTCATCCAAACATGGCATGTTATAAGGCTTTATACTTGTTTTTTTCTGCTTATTTCCCTCAGCATTACCTTTAGCTTTGGTGGCCTTAGTCTGACAAAAATGGCCTCTAAATTTCTTCATGCCATATTAATTGAGTTAATTATTTACTTACTAAAATGCCCTATGGTTTCAGTCAGTAAAATAATTATATCATTGACAGAAGTTGAGATCAGCAGTTGTCAATGAAAAATGTCAGGGCTGTATATGATGTACAGTGTCTGCACAAATAAGCTCTTTGCAATGTCACTGCAGCAAATCCGTTGTCAGCTTTTATCTGTAAGCAGTTCCAACCACAGATACTGAGAACATTTTTAATGAGATTGTGGTGTTTTTTTTATATATTATTATTACCATGATAATTTTGTAAATATTAGAGTGAAATAAAACAGTTTAAAGTATTGTTAGGAGACAGAATATTTCCTCATCTTGACAGAATTGCCAAAAACCCTCGTAAATGAGCTGTGTAGTCATTAATTCTGTGGTGAAATTAACACTGATTTTTTTCCCCGGACGACGAAAATGTCACCTTTACACACGCAGGAATCCCAGTGAAAAGGAGCCAGACAGGAAAGCAAACCAAGTTGTCTCATAACTCCTAAAATTAGGTTCATTTTTTTGTGCATCTTTAGTTGTTGCTGCTGTGGAGTTCTGAGGCACACAGATTCTCATAATTGGCCATCCAGCTCGATTCACTGAGACAGTTTGTTTACTTCCTCCATAACTGTTGTTATGTTTTCATAGATGATAAATTTAGGTTACTCTTTGTACAGAATTCCCCTATGACTTGTGTCTTGCATTACCAGAAATCACATGCGACATTTTTTTCTTAGACACCATTATACCATAACTAGTGTTGCACTGTGTATACACTCTCACTTTAATTTGAAAGTGGCTTTGTGCTAGATTTCCTTCAGAAAAACTGAGCTGTGTATTTTTTCAAGTCCATGCAATTTGTTTACTTTTGTAGGCATGGCAAAATATGCAGGTCATCGCCCTGCTTGTGAATGAATAGAGCTAGGAATCAAATTACTGTACTGTCATTAATTATTGTAGCCTGCAGAAGCAAACATAGCACGTTTTTGCAAAATGTTGTCGGTGATGTGAAGCAAATTGTTGAATTCCAAGAAAAGCCTAAGGTAATTGCTGAATGACTGCTATGACTAGTGATTACTGTGACAACCTGTGTTGGTGTTTTGCTGCTCAGGGATAAACTGTAGCTGGATCTTGATAGCTGGATGAGAGTGTCAAAGATCAGGATTTGAAACAAGTTTCATACTGGTGTAAGATTGCGAGAGAAAATACATGCATTTTTTTGTATTAACATCTCTGAGTTTCATCATCAATCTTCCTCTTGGGCTTGAAACTGAAATGAATAAATAAGTTATCCTCTAGGTAAGGAGTAGAATATAGATCCTATAGGCCTAAACCTGTGGTAACAAAACATATCCAGGGAAGAAATAATGCTTCTGATTCAAAACAATGCATTTTCACAGAGAACTATGCATGTGTTTCTTTTCCTTAGTTCTGATAAAGTAAACTAGAAAATTGTCCATGCTTAAATTATGTGCTCCTGTGGTGCAATTAATCCATTAATCATTCATTTATGCCTAATTACCTACGTATTTTACATAAGTTTATAGTAGCAGTGATAATGACAATGCGAAGGAAAATAGAAGATGATGAATCTATTGCTCCGGTGGACAAATTATAAAAAACGACCATGCTTTTTAATTAAAGCATTGTCTTCTGTTATTCATGAGGTTGTTTCATTACTTCACTTGATTACATCCCACAGTTGCAGCTTGGAATAGAAACTCAGACAGTTGGCGGCATTCCACTTAAGTTCAAATTCTGGCATTGAGGCAACGCAACACTGAGCCCGGGAAGCATCACAAGGAAAGAGCGCATGTCTACGCGAACGCCGCCTTAGTCAACGGCTGCACTGTGCGCATTCTCTAGCCTCACCACTTTGGAATGACCAGAATCTGAACCCCGTCTCGTTCTGCCTGTTTAGCCGAAAGCTCAAAGGGAAAAGAGTTGGAGCGTGAAGACCTTACCGCCCCTCTACTCTGCTCTGACCTCCATCCATCCATCTTGTCTCCACCCCTTTTCTCCCTCCTCCCACATCGCACATGACTGAGCGGTGCCACCATAGCAACTTCTCCACCTCAGTGCACCCTCAATGTTGTGGAGAGAGGAAATTGTTTTGCGGTGGCAGTGCATAGCCACAACCAGCACTGAGCTTGACCCTCCAAGCATGACCTGGCCCACCTCTATCATCCAGCTTAATCGAAGGCATGCTTGAAATGTGGTGGCGTGGCACTTGGTGTGACAACATACATAGTGTGGTGGGGTTTTTTTGTGTGTTTTTTTTTTTTAAATCTTTATTTACTCTTTTTTAGAAACACCCGGCCCTTCATTTTTAGACATTTATACTTAGGAGGAGCTGCCCAGTGCAACCACATACTTCTGGAGTGTGTCTGAAAAGTGTGGAATCAGTGAAGAGTAACACTATATATTTTTCCTTCTTGTTCTTGTTTTCCCTCCCCACACCAGTTGTCAGGATGGCCAAGTGATCTAAGGTGCCAGGGGTTCTGCTCTTTGAAAAGAGGCGTAGATCTGAATCCCACCTCTGACAAGCTGTTTTGAAGCTTGCTTTTGCTATGATTCAAAACTTTCTGGACATATTGTACTATTCGGAATAAAATGAACAATTTTGGGGTTTGCTCAGGACACTCACTGAAGGAGGGGAGAACATGTCTTACTTGCTTTCTGTATCCAGATTTTCTTAGTTGGGATTTAAACTAGCAGCCCTCTAGTCAAAAGCTTGCCTCTCTTGGTTTCCTCTACCCGCATTTCATTGCAAGACTCTGACGTGAGCCACAGAGGTTGTTGTTATTCTCTCCAGTGGGCCATGTAATATTCAGTGAGACTAAAAGTGCATTCTTTTTTGTGTTTCAGTGCAAAGTATAGAGACAGTCACTGCCCTGTATGGAGAGACCATTGTTGTGCCGTGCAACGATGGAAGTCCTGCACCGGCGGGTCTAATGTTCACCAAGTGGAAATACGTAAGTAGCCATGACCTACTATGCTATCTATAAAATATTTTGGGCTTTACTGTGCAGACCTTTTCCTGGGGCATACAGAACAAGACATGTAAGAAAATCAAAGACAGATTTGGTTTCATTTTTTTTCCCACTCACAGTTTGTTTCACTTGGCTAGACTTCGGCCTTGAAGTTGTCACAGTCATTTTCCCTAGCAAAAGAGCATGCTGTGTACAAACACGCTGTGCTAAATACACCTAAGACTGCTGCAATAACTTGTCAGCTTACTGTACACTACATTGACCTTTTGCATGAGCCAAACACAAATAAACAAATATTTAATTTAAATGAGACTATGGTTATATGACAAATTCCTGTCAGTCTCTAATACAGTACGTGCTGTAGAAGCAGGTGCAGTAAGTGCTGCAGATACTCTCAATCATTTCTGTAAACAAATGTTTGAGATGACTGGAACACAGGTCTACCAAGAGAATTTGGCTTTGCAGTGGTCTATATTTACTGTCCATGTCACATAATTTTAATCTGAATGCTGGGTAAATATGAAGCCTCATAATCCCCAATGTAATTAGATAGCTTCAATGAGGTAAATTATGATCTGTCATACCGAAGCTACTAATATTCCAAGAGACAATGTGACTTGGCACTATTTATCCTCCCAATTAATGTTTTTTCTTTCCAATTTAATCTATGCATCAAATCGTTTAATATTCTTTCGATCTTCTGCTGAATGACGGGCCCAAGGCCGTGTCAGACATTGTTACATTTTTATACATCTCTATTTAGGTAGGCTGTAATTACGGAGGAATGAGGAGCTGTAATTTAAAGCATTACTGAATCACTCTTTCCTCTCAGCTATCGCTTTCTCTTTCTTTTTTTTTTGCCCTTCAGGAGAAGGATGACGGCACTCCGGGTGATCTGCTGATCAAACACGCCCACAAGAGCGAAGGCATGGTGCAGGCCACGGACGACTACGCCCAGCGAGTCAGCATTGCCGACAACTCCAGCCTTCTGATCGCCCACGGCTCGCTGAAGGACCAGAGGATCTTCACCTGCATGGTGGTGTCGGCCACCAACCTCCTGGAGTTCCCGGTCACCGTCAACGTTTACAGTGAGTCTGCTGGATATTTCACACAAAGCACTGCAAAAAAATAAAAAATAAATAAAGTCCATCTCACACGCCCAATCCGCAAATTGTGTGACACCACAGCGGTCACAAAGCGGTTGAGTCGACACGGTTTGCATTTTACACAGTTCACATGTAGGCGACTCTACCATTTACTGTCTGCTGTGGTGTCGCACAAATTGCAGACTGGGGCTTTAACAACCAACATTGAGTCTTAAAGGATATTTCTGGTTCTCTTGAACCTGTGCCTTATTTTCCTAGTTTTTGTCATCACCACGGTTAATGGTGTTAAACATTTTGTCACTGTAGAGCTTTATGTACCTCCAGTTCTCAGGTAGAGCTGCTGTCCAATACAGACATACATGGCCAACACAATGTCTAACAGTCAGACCCCAAAAGCAATTAAATGAAATAGCCATGACTGAACAATTAGCACATTTAAAGCTATAGTGTGAAATGTTTACATATGGATAAACGTGCATTCCGTTCAATCAAATGCAAACCAAGTTCACACAAGGATGATTAAGCCTGTCACCAACCGATAAAACTCCCTGTATTTTGCATTATTGCAGACATTGCTAAGCTGGTGTCTGTGGTGACATTCCTGTGCACAGTTGACCTTTAATGACAGGTTTTACGTCAGACACACTACACAGTCTCCACCAGAATTGTATAATTAAAATTATATCATGGTAATTACCTCGTCTGACGATTCCATGACTCTAAAAGTTTTTTCTTCTGTTTTTCTGTGATGTTCAAATTTCACAGAACTGGAAACTTCCGCACTGCAGTTTTAAGTTGAAGTAGTGTAGCTCACACTTCCTTGTTTACTTTGCTGGCTGCTGGCAGGTTCATGTCATATTGGATGTATGGTTTTGGTGCTTCAGCTTCAAAACGTTCTTTATGCATTAGGCACGGAGGGCATGATTGCTTCATACTTACTAGAGTGCCCACATTAAGAAAACATGTGTATTCATACATTTAGAATCAGCCAGAACAAACTACAGCAGATATTTCTTGCTTTCTTAAGCATGGTTGATTCTTGCTATAAATTTAATGGCAAATTTTTGATGTTTAATATCTGAGACTGCAGCCTTTACTAGATTCTCTGCAGCGTCTTCCTCCTCTGCTGAGCTGACACACTTCTGTAACTTGTGACGCTGGGAGGAAGAGAATGGAGCCCACATAAAAATTCCCACGTATTCTACTGGTAATTACCTCTAGAAGGTTGGTCTTTCCCAGTTGACAGCTCATATTTACAGAAAAAAATCAATATGACATGAACATGGTGCCAGAGCACTTGACCGTTCAACTCACCAACTAATTTATGCTTGTTAAAATAACGTCTAATACCAGTATCCAGTATCAGCAAGTTTCAGGTAATGCATTGTGGGTATTGTAGTGTTGAATGCACTTTACTTACTTAATGAAGTTGGAGTTTCTTTTGGTGGATTGAATTCGACACAAGTGGAAGTTTCTTATCCACCTTTGACAGAATTTCTTATTTGCTTCTCCAATAGACAAATAAGTTTAAGGATCAATATATAATGAATTTACTTTCTGAAATGGACATTTTTGCATAGCACTTTGGATTGCTACTGTAGAATGACTGGATTGGAGTAGTCCAAGCTAGGGCTAGGCTAAAAAAAAAAAGACTTGGTTAAAAAAACAAACAAACAATAGATGACAATTTCTGGATTTTAAGTGGAGCAATCAGATGCTCTAATTAATGATTCTGCAAAGTTGCCTCCCCACCATCTTTATCTCCATATAAATACATGTAATCATGCAGACCTCTCCCTTGAGCTAGTACAGTATTTATCAAAGAAGACCAATAGATTTTTCTGAATACCGTTCTGTGTATCGCTATATGATTTCCAAGAAGTTGCTCAAATAGAATTCACAGAAAAATCATCAGACTAATTAACTGATCGATTAATCATCCAAACTACAAAAGGCTTTTGTAATGCTGATTCATAATACATTATAGACAATAGCTTCTTTATGATTACATTAAAACCCTCTGTTATTCTCACTGGTTTTGTCCCTGTTTCTGTTCCTACTTAAAGAAATATAGTTCATTTGAATTTCACTCCCCAAAACTGCCCATGTATCACCTTCTAATGGGTTTTGCAAACCCAAGCGTGAAATAGGACATGAAGAGACTAGCTCAATAGGCCTGAGAAAGAGTATTATGTTATAGGTAACAGGGGGCAGGTTAAAATTATGGCCTACAGCTTGAATATATTAATAATATAATAAGTTCACAGCTAAACATACAGATGAATTTAGAGGCCAGCTTTCCTACATTGTTATTATGACAATTCTGTATGCTGTTGCTGTAACCTTCAGTTCAACAGACAAGTTCAGAAAATGTTCACATGCTGGAGGATGGAAATACAGAAACTTTTATTTCCAGCTTTTCCCTCAGACACTCTTCTGATCACAAAGACCGATTCTCTCCTGTGTTTTCAGAGAAACCATCTTCACCTGAGATTATGGACAAGGCAAAAGTGCTGGACAAGGACAAGCTCACAATGGTAAGATTCACTCAGAAAGACTTTTACATTTTCTAAAGCACCGAGGGACTGTGTGCTTTCTTTAAAGGATTTCATTAACTTTGCACATGAATGCATGCATGCATAGGCTTGAAATGTTTCATGAACTGCAGTGTAAAAGTGATGCATTGAATATTGTATGCTCAGTAAATATTCATCTATTGTCGGAACTGCTGTTTTGTCCATTTGATTGAGCTACTGAATTTTTTACTGGACATTATTATTGTAGTTATATCGTGTGAACTCCACTCCACATACAGTACATGAAGTGAAAGCCAGTGCAGTGCTTGAGTTACCATTGTGATCCGTGGTTGGGATTTCTAGCAAACTGGCACCTTGGATAATTTACACAGATATCCAAACAGCCCGAGGGGCCGTCAAGAACAAAAAAAAAAAAAAAAAAAAGGAAAGCGGCGGAAAGCAAGTCCAGCTTTTACTTCCTTTCATTAAGTAGATCTGCTTGATACGGAAGAAGCATGATTTGCAGAAATAGACAAGGTTAGATTCTGTGCTGTTTTTGACTGGATCATTTCACCACTGAGACATCCAGTTGAGTTTGTCTTTAGATAATGTCACCCTTTTAGCTCGGTAATCATAGTATCTGGTCTGCTACCCATCACTGTCGTTTTGTTGACCCTATCTGATTTGTACATTAAGCAACATGTTTGGAATAACCTAGCGTTAGTGGTACATGTGTGTCTTTAGAGCTCAGACATGGATAACCCAAATCTAATTCTGTATGTCATTCAGCAACAATATTAAATTTTCTATTCCTGTTTATTATTAGTACATTAGATGTTAGAAAAAATGACTGGTAACCTCTGGAGACTTGGCATTCCTGTATGATTTAATGTGAACCAGCAAGACAAGACACTCCTCTTCAGGCAAAGCTTTTGGTCCCATCAATGCTGTGTGTAGTGAAATCTAATTAAGCACTGTCAATAAGCTATGATGAACCAACAGTACTTAAAGGTGCCCAATGTGCTTTTCCTTGTAAACACATTTGCTTTTGTTTACATTGCAGATTTCTCACCAGAACCATATCATGTGTGTCCTTGAGGCCTAATAATCATGCTGAATGCATTTCCTAGCTCAAAAGCCTTTTTCTGAAATATTTTAAAGTTGCCCTGCCTGGTTGTTTTATATTTAGTCATTATGTATGCGCAGCCAAGCTTCCATGAGGGTGCCAGGTCTAGTTGCTAGGAAATTTGTGGGGCAAGTACAAAGTCTCCATAGATAAAGGAGTGAAGCGTCTCACCCCTGACAGACTGACCTGGTTTTACCTCATGATTAAAATGGCACTGTGGTTAAAAAAAAAAAAAATGACTGACCTCGAAAAACAAAATGTTTGCTATGCTTGCTGTTAAAATGATTTTGTAAGAGAACATTGACATGTAAAACTAAAACAAACATACATATGAGGACGTGTCAAATTGGTCTCTGGGCTGTAAGAGGAATATCTACCCTCCGCAATATCAGAAATCTCTTTTATTCTTAGTCATGCACCCATTCCTCCAAAAATCTTTTTCTTCTTTGGTTGTTTATTTTTATTCCCTGAACACACCTTCACCCTGGGCTTCCCTCTTATATCAGTATCTCTAAGAAAAAAAAGAAGAAAACTTTTGAAAAGCTGTGGGCAGCACATTTCACAGCGGTCATCTGCCTCTTCTCACTAGCAAGCAATGCACATTTTATCCACCACATGCCGCGTATACACATTTATTATGGATCAAGTGAGCGCAGCTGCCTCTATTGGTATTCCCACCTAAAAATTGAGGCACTATTGAACAGCTTTGAGCATTTTGTAGTGCGGGGAGAGAGAGAGAGAGAGAGAGAGAGAGGCCGAGATGTAGGGAATAAGAGAGAAAGAGAAAGAAAGTGGGAGTGGAAGAGAGGGATTTCAGTTTTGATAACCTGCGAGGAGGATGATGGAGGGCATGATTGCTTCATACTCAAGTGGAATTACAAATTACAGGAAAGTGTCATCTTGATTGGTTACCAGAGAATGCAGCAGGTCTGAACTGTCCTAGATATGGAAAAGAAGAAGTCAGGTTCACTCAGACTGTGTTATGTCAGGATATACAGATATGTCATTAAAAAAATCTTTATGTGGAGTATATTTCTTAATAAATATATGGAATGACCAGAGATTTTGAATTGTTCAGTGCCAGATGCTTCATAAATGAGAAAAGACATAGAAAATCTTTGTTCTCCAAAAACGAATTCCGGGCTCGTGATGCCTCCTGCTTGGTAGATATCTGTGGGTTTTCAAGAACTGAAGGGCTACAGACATGAGCGTTGCGAAAGTGGAATTCTCATTAAAGTATTTTAAGATGAATGCCATGAATGATACAAATCTGATACAAACAGTAGTGGCGATGTAGTGGAGGGAAAAGCCACCTAAACTCAGTTTATCCACCTTGTAATTTGCAGAATAGAGATTATCATATTTTGAGAAATCTGACAGGAGTTCATAGCATATAGCATACAAAGTTGTAGCGAACTGATATAAGCTACATGTTTTTACCGGGTCTTACAATGAAAAAGAAAAAAAAAAAGCTTAATTTTTGTTTATATTTGTGGATATTTGCCTTATGATGTTCACCAGCTGGAGGTTATAGTGTACCCACTATTTAAGTGCAAATTTTACTACATCACACTTTTGCAGCTGAGCTGTCATAATTGCATATTAACCGCTTCATAACCACATCAGAAAATATCATAAAGCAGTAGTTATCTCTATCACATTATATGTAGCATATCACAACTACAGCATCCTCTATAATATTTCAAAATAAATTTTAGATTTATATGAACATAATTGTAATCATGCAGTATATTTTAAGTCGTGTGTGTGTGTGTGTGTGTGTCTGTTGTGACTTGTTGTTGCTTTCTGCATCTGTCTTTCTGTTTTGCGGTTTGCTGGTGTCAGACCCATTTTCATTCTTATTCTGCAGGCCAGGCTAATTGACTGAAAGTGATAGAAAGTCAGTGTGTGGGCATACATGTGTGAATAAATGGAGCGGTCTCTGTCTTCAAGGTGTTTTTACACTTTTAGACTGACAAACTCCCCCAGGTTTTGAGAACATTCAATAATTTACACTACATCTCTAATAGATATTAAATAGGAGTGTAATGTAACTGTCAGATAATGTGATAAGTTGTCAACATGCTATAAAACAGCTCCCCACAAGGAGTTACAAATGGAATTAGGCCTGGCATTGCAGTCATGTAATGATAATGGATGTAAAGTCCATTAATTATTATAGTATCTCTGAAGATCCTGTTACATTTTCTAGCAATTTATTACATCAAAAGATTTCATTACGTTTTTGGCTCACTTACAGGGACATTTTATTACAATTTGACAAGTTATTACATTACCCAACATTTATGAGGTGCCTCACTCCTCCTTAATTAACTTACCAGGAAGGCAAGTGTAGCAAATAAGGGCTTGGAAGCGTGAAAGGAACTGGCACTATTCTTGACTTGGATGCAGTGAGGACATGTTGACCAAAATTGTGCATCATAAAATCCCCAGACACATGTAGCCACCTTTTCCCCCAGTGCAGCGCTGGATAAAGCTACAGTTTATCAGGAGGGTGGTGACATGCACGAGTTGAGCTGAACAAGGCAAAAAATTTGATGTAGATCACAGCAGATGTGCTGAATGGCAGCTGATGCAGTTGCAAAACACAGGGCAGGGAAATGATCAGGTTTGTTTAAATGGGAGAGGAGGCGGGGGATCCAGGCATCATGCGGGGACCGGAGTCTGTTTGCGCAATTGTTTTAGTTGTTTTAACGGCGCTTTTCTGAAACTGTGTTAAAAGCTCTTTGTGTTAGAGTATCATGTGATGAATGGCTGCTGAGGGATTTTCCATTATCTGATTCAGACAGCACATACACGTTATCTTCCCTCCTCTTTCGCTGGAGTTAGATAGAATTGCGCTGAATCTTCCCAACCGCCCCCATTTCCCAGTTGACCAGGCTTGCTGAAGTTGTCGAGGTTTGCATGGTGGGAGGCGATTGCCACTGAAATGAGGGGTCTTGCCTGTCCAGCACAGCTGACACTATGGAATTTAAGCCATTGTAATTTGTCAAAGGAGTGATGCCAAAGAGGGCCTTGCACCTCTCTGGCCTGCAACAAAAGCCACAATGCATGCACATGCATAACACACACACACACACACACGCACATGCACTTCAACGGTATTTATTCCCCGCATGATTAAGGTTTTTACTGTTCCATGTCACCAAATAACCGTAATATATCTGTGGGAGGGGTCGATAGAGTTGCTGATCAATATCAATAACTCGATTACTGTTTCAGGTACTGAGATTGCTCACATTCAGAACTCACATTCACACCCCTCCACACCCCATATTTCATTTTCAGCTGCTGAGCAGTGTGGGACAGAGCTGTGAGTGAGCAACTGACATGGCAACCTGTTCCCCAGCCAGAGAAGCAACATGACAATACTGGAAGAAATGCTCTAATAGTTTAGTATTGTGGCTTCCAATTACAAGCCACCAGGGTGCTAGGGAGTGGGAGGGATTGGTGGTGGTGGTGTGTGTGTGTGCGTGTGTGTGTGTGTGTGTGGGGGGGGTTATGTTATTGCATTTCCTACCATCAAAGTGCCCTCAAACAATGCTCTGAAACCCCAATTGCTCCAGTGGAGCTGCTCCGTGGCCGACAGCAGAAGACTGTGGTTGAACCGGGCACCTCCCACATGTAAATGTGTGTAATTATATGAATGTGAAGCAGGGGGCCGCTGTTAAAATACATTCACTGGCTAATTAAATGCTTTCTTATGCCTTTAACCTCTAACCTCTATTCTTCTCTTTAGTGGAGACACGGAGCAATATTATTCTTATTATTACCACAAATTGCCACAAGGAATGGACAAAGTGTTCGGCTCGTAGTCCGGGTCAGACTACGAGAGCAACTTGAAATTATTTCTCATTTGAAGTCTTTTGGAAAACAAATAAAAAAAGCTATCTCTGCAAAATAATTTGAGGAATTCTAAATTCATCAGAAATG
>OMKZ01056272.1:18286-30758 GCA_900302535.1 Neoniphon sammara
AGGGAACACGTCCCTGCAGAAAAGGAAAGTCGCTGCTGCTGCTTCGGCTTCGGCTAGCAGGTTGGCAGAAGCTGTGCAGTAACGTAAATTTTATCGGACAGCTAGCGGACTATTATCAGTTTCTTTCCCTTTTCCCACAAAAGTCGGATGACAAAGTGCCCTGAGAACTGGCCGAAATCAGATCTCAGGCACATCTATAATAAGGTAGCACTGACTGAGCGTCTTGCAATCGCAATTCCTCATTTTTTTCCCCCAGTTCTTAATATGGGACATAACCACTGGAATGAGCTCATGGTTACAAATGACTTGGAAACGTTCCCTGAAGGTGTTTGAAGCATTCAGAATGCCCTGATTAAAGTTCCTGTAGACTTTGATTATTCATTATTGCCTTTTTCAGCAGCTTAACTTAGTGCATTTAGTGAGTGCTGCTTTTGAGTTCATGTTTTACTGCCGTGGACATTGCAGTGTAATCTGTAAACACGTAAATCCTTCAAGTAGTTATGTTCAATTATGGCATGTTAAGAGTTGTGGTGGCACTCATGTGATTACAAATTGGTCACATTGTTGGTTTTATTTGAAATATCATTGCCTGGTGTTGACCACAGTTTTGGCCTTGCTGGGATCTCCAGAATTCAGAAAGTTGGAAAAATTGGGTTCCATTTTCAAAAATCCAAACTCCCAAGTCATGCTCAACACTTTAAAGCTGACATGAATTGTGTTTTCAGCGGGAAGCTCATATTTACTGTCTTTGTGCATATGTCATGAATGCAGCATGACCCTTGTATCAGTGGGGAATGCTCTAGTCACCAAATAGCTGTAGGACTTGGAGGGGAAGTGAAATCTTTGAAAGTGCAGAAAAATAATAGGGATTATTCATCAGTCACTGCATGTCCGATAACCCAAGTTCCACGGAAACATGGTGGGCTCAGCTCAGACACATTGTCAGTCATGACTGATAGATGTCGGGTTTTAGGTCTGCTTTTTCTGGTATTGCCAATGAATGGTTTGTTTGCAGTTATACTTACAAAATGAATGTGCTTATTGGAAAGTAGACGGCAAGGCTGAAATCTCAGCAGAGCTGGCAGAGGTGTCTGATAACGGACCTTGTGACATTAGTATTGAATGAGCCTTCTTTCAAGGTTGTCGCATCATGGTGGCTTTGTTCTCTATGATAAGAGACGGAGTAATGAATGGATATAGCAGCTACCTAAAGCCAACTGATACCATTCACTGAAAGCATTCCTTTTCTGTCTATTTGTCAGACCTTGACCTGAGTCTGAGTCCCACTGGGAGGGTTCTGAAGACAGTAGGGGACACCCTGGTGGTGGAAATGCAGAAGGACGCCTCGGGTGATGCTAAAGTGTCATGGACCAAGGTAAATGGGATTAGGGCTGGAGGGGTGGGGGCGGCAGGGGCCTAATCAGAGGGAAGAGGGAATGGAAGATAGAGAGAGGTGGAAATGGAAAAAGAGTGAAAGAAGGAGAGGATTTGTCTAACTGCCTGTATACTTTCAGCGCGCTTCCTCTTCAGTCAATAATCAAATTTGACAGGAGAAACTTAGTAAGTGCTTTTATATATACAGTCTGTGGTTTTATATATATAGTTGTCAGAAAGTGATGATTTCTTTTTACTCTCATACCTCAGGACCAGGACTCTGGCGTCATTCTTTAGTGAACCATTTATTCTGCACTGTGCCTCTGACAGAGTTCACCCAAAACTATAAAATCTTACTGAGGTGTGAGGAAAATACCTGATATCTTATTTGTACAAGGCTTGGCAGGGAATTAAAAGAATTCAGAAAGAGAGAAAAAAAAGCATCTTTCAAACCTTTATCTACAGCTTAAAGTAGAAATCCTAGTAAGATATGGTTGATATATTGAACAAATTTAGTCCAGTATGAAACATTAGATGAAATAAGATAAGATAAGGTGAATGTTTAATGATCCCTGTGAGGAAACTGGGTCATCGCAGCAGCAAAGAATAAGATGTAGATAAGAACAGAGTAAATGCCGAAATACTGAAGATTAAAGACACAGTGTCTACATCATGCTTTTACGGAGCTCATAATGGCCAGAAAAAAATCATGCTGTATGCTGTTTCCACACTGGATTAATAACCAACACAATTTTGATTAATATTTGAAATCAACATGTTCCTCATATGCATTTGTAGGGTATCCATTCCGTTTAGATAGACCACACCAGAAAAAAATGGGGTTAGCGAGTTAAATTCTATGTGCAAACTTATTGATTTATAGATCTTTCAATTTCCAAACCAAACCACAAACACTGTGCAAGTGACACCAGATAAAGACTCAATCACTGTATTTTTGGGTGTTGCATTTGGGGTAAAATTAATTTGCTTTAGAGAATACGGATCAATATGCCGACTCTTCGTTTTCAGGACGGTAAGCTGGCGAAGGCGCCGGCGTTTGACAAGCTGACGTATGGCGATGCGGGCCTGTACGTGTGTGAGGTGACCGTGACCGGGCTCACTCGTCGCCAGTCCTTTGAACTGGTGGTAGAAGGTGAGTGAGTGAGCAAGTGTGTGTGTAAGAAGTATCCACGTCCAGCTGAGCAAGTCATATAGCCTCTATTAAATTTTATTTATTTATTTATTTTTTTTGGAAAACCCTCCCAGTGTGCTACATTATATGACAAATTATGTTGTTCTAGAAATCGAAGAACATGATGTGTTATTACCTTGAAATGAGGCAGATCATTTCACTAGTATCTGGAAAATTGCACTGTAAACAAATTCATCTACATTGACTGATATAATACTCTTAACAAAAATGAGATTTTAAGACTCACCATTAGAGTAGCTAAACCCCAAATGCAAATCTGTGTGAGGCCTGACCTCTAAGGGTGAAAAGCAGGGTGTTTGGTCTTTGGTGACAGGTGATGTCACCGCCTGTTGACATCACCATAGACCAAGACCAAACACCCTACTTTTCACCTTTTAAAGGTCAGGCTTCAGTGAGATTAAATAACTTTTTAAGGTCCAAACTTGTGCAGTGTACACTGACTGGCCAAAATATTAAGATTAAATCTAACGCCTACATTGAAACATCATCCGTATCTCAGTTGTGTCAAGGCTTGAAAATCTTTATTAAACATTTTATCTGGCTTCATCTACCCTTCATGACTGAGGCGAATTTAATAGATGAAATTAAATGAGTTCAGCTTTCACCTGGGCTCACCTGCTCATGAATCCATTTCATGGACAGACCAAGATGTCCTGATATTTTGTAAAACTCAGTGTTACGCTACAAGACGTATCACCAGATTAATAAGCTCTGCTAAACCAGACTATGTAGGCAGTGTAACAATATGATGTGGTTACACCAGGAAAGCCGGTGATCACCAGCCTGACCAAACACCGCGCAGACGACGCCAAACACAAAGTCCTGACCTGCGAGGCCACGGGCGTGCCGGAGCCCAGCTTCCAGTGGAGCATCAATGGCACAGATGTAAGCACAGGGGGAATGTGTGTGTGTGTGTGTGCGTGTGTGTGAGCCCGGTGTGAAGCCTGACTCAGTAATCCCATATACTGTCACACAGCCTCATTTTCAGACTGGAAACCCTGTTTTTTATAAGCACAAAGACTTTAGACGAAATCGTGTTGTGTCTACCCAGAGTGATTAAATTAGAAGTTTACGCATTAACTGGGACATCTCGTCGCACAATAGTGCCCCACGTCTGCTGTATCCCACCAAATGCTACTGCAAATAGACTTTATGGTCCACTCTTTAAGGATTCAGCGCACAGCGGGAAAGGAAACAAAACAAACATTCAGCACATAAATATAGCCTTCCCATATTTAGTACCATATCAAATATGTGCAGAACCAAAGCCAGCAGAGTTGGGCTGATGCTGGTGCAAAAAAGAAGCTGTAGCAAGAACAGCAGAAATGAACAGTTCAGTGGGAGGTGTTCGAGGTGTTCTTTGAGGATCCTGGCTGAGCTAGCCTTGTAAATACCACTGAAGTAAAA
The DNA here is from genome assembly GCA_900302535.1 of Neoniphon sammara. Lineage (NCBI taxonomy): Eukaryota > Metazoa > Chordata > Actinopteri > Holocentriformes > Holocentridae > Neoniphon > Neoniphon sammara. Next base: position 22,281 of record OMKZ01056272.1, read on the forward strand.
ATATTGCTCTTACTAAGGTTTTCACTCATTTCTGCCATTTCTCCAGTGTTCCAACCCTCTTGAATTGCTGTGTATCTTTAAAGTACCACTATGCAGCATGTAATTCAAAATTGCATTACCAGCATTGTGTATAGCCTCCCATGTAATATCCTTCACATGCATTATTGGGAATCGAGTGGAGATCTTTTCTGTTGTTGAAAGGTAATGCTAAGTTTAGAGCTGCAGCCCCTTTGTCCTTTTAAAGCCATAACAGCTAAATGGTGGCAATTTTCCAGACAAGTAGGGACTGACTGAGAATGCACAGCGGGAGCGATAGCTTGCCTTCGAAATGAATGCCGTAAAGCTGGCATAGGCAGTCATTTGCCATCGGGGGGGTGTGGGGGGCTACTACGTGTTTTCATTCCAGTGAAACACTACAGTGGCTGATTTCACTGATTAGCCAATACTCAACCAGAGGGGAGTGAAATCACTTGGTGCAGAGTTTGGTTTTAATGAAAATCTGAACACTGTTGGACCACCATGGCACATTGCTGCCAATCTCTGCTGCTGTCAATGCTTTGTGATTTGCTGTATATTATAGTATCTCATTCTGCATTTTCAAAAGATGTGTACAGACTCAAGTGACCAAGCATCAAAACCACTCTGGCAGGAAGTGGCCTTTATAGCCTTTATAGAGACCGAACTCAAATCATGATAAATTCATGGAAATTTAAGAGTATTTCCTTTTCAGCCTCTCAGGACTGCACAGAGTGATTAGTCAGTACATATCTGCACACTCCAAACACCGTCCAGTCCGCCGCACGAGGCGGTCTGTTTACATCTTGATTTCTTTTCAATAAAACTTGCTCTTTGAACACATAGCTGGTCCGATTTCCTTTCCTTTCCTTTTCCGTCTCATTCCTCTGTGCTTGTCATCCAGAGGTCACATGAGATCACTACAGTGGAGCTGGCGGCAAGGCTGGTGGAGAAATACTTTGATGCAAGAAAGAAACTAATGTGCCTCTCGATGGGGAACACACTAGGAATGAGGAACATCTCAAATGTCAAATGTCTACAGTGAGCAGAACATAAAAGTTTTCCTCCAGTGATCTATCGACGTGAAAGCCAGGGGCTCCAGTAGGACCACACAGCAGTGCTGTGTCAAAGTTGAAAAATGTCATCAAAAATGCATGAGCAAACATGACAAAATATGATCGAGCAGAGATTCCACAAAAAGACACAAGCCTTTTACAGTTAGCTCAATAGTGTTCTGGTTGTAAGCGCCTGTGCCAACCCCGTAGACATGATTGAAGGAACTGTAGCGTGAACAGAGAAGGGAGTGAGACCCCATCAGAGCTGAAGTGGACTAGACGGAGAACCAAGACCGCTTTCAAATGACATGACTGTGTGAATACAAAGAGAAACAGCACCCTTTTCAGCTTGAGTTTGGTTTGTTCAAAAAGGACTGCAGTGAGAACAGCCTAAAATAGCCTGTGGCAAATGTAAAACACTGAGTGTGGTGAGGAAGTTGCGCACATACTTCAACTTGTTTGATTTCCTGTTTTTGATTCCCCGAAACCGATCTGTGAGGTAAGCTCATCACACACTGTCTAGGTGACCTTTGGCTTCGCTGCAGAACGTCATTCACGGTAACCTGTACTGTGCATATCAAAATGTTCTGTGGGAAACTACTTCAGGCCTCGCCTCAAGCAGGCAATGTACCGTCGCTGCTGTATTACAGAAGCAGCTCTTCTCCGTCAGGATAGCGGCCGCTTATCGGCATGCAGGTTTTGTGCTTAATTCTGCATTCAGATTGAGTTTACACTTTGGCTTTTACCGTCTCCGTCAGCATATCAGCAGAGTTCAGCTCCCTTGTTTTATGTCACATTTGCAGTGTTTTCCTCCTATTATCTGTTATGCCCCCCCGCCGTTCTCCACCTGTCAAGCAGTATACAAAACACTTTGTAGAATGGAAAAGTCGATAGCTTATATGCAGCTGAAGAGGCTACCACATGTGCCTGTGTGATTTTTACAAAAATTTCCCAAACCTATTAACTCCTGGCATGTTTTTTTTTTTTTAAACCGTGCCTGCAGGAGGAGAGCTCCTACAACAATGGGAAGGCCACCCATAAGATCACCGTGACACCCAGGGCGAACCTGACTGTCACCTGCAGCGTCAGCAACAAGCTCGGAGACGATGTCAGGACCATCAACGTTTCCTCCGGTAAGTCGCTGCTCGTACACACTGCAGGCAGCTTGGTTAACGGTCTGCTCTGCTTTGGCCAGTTGTGGGCAGCCAGAGGCCCTGATTGCATCAATGTAGTGGCCTGCAGCTACTCAGTTTAGAACAGGCAAATCATGTATTTTTCACTGCTTTGGTATTTGCCTTTCATAAAGTTACATCATTTTGATGAGTTAACACAGCTAGCAAGCGCTAATTAGCTAGCATTAATCAAAATTTAACAGAAAAAACTCAGTCAGATGACTTCAGATCTTACCATTGATGGTGGATAGAACCATTCTTCAAGCATTTTTTATGACGTTTGACATTTGTGCCTCTAGTATGTCAAATGAAATTTGTCAAGAACAGGAAGCTGGGCATTTGCCATGCAGAACTGTTGCTCGCAGGACAGGACATTGGAAACAAGGAAGCGCGCAAATCTGATTTGCTTTTGATGATTGTTGACTGCTGACAGTTCAGCTGTAGCCAACTTCTCTCAGATGACAATTTTGAAGAGAGTCCACTTGTCAACATGGTTTCCCTAGCTGCTCAGCTCTATAGGAAATAAATGGATTTCCGCTTACTTGTTGATCATGTTGCTCTGTGTGAACACATAGTTAGAGGGCAGCTTCCCAGCGGCTTGCAGCTACAGCTAGATTACTGCAGACTCATTTTAATATCAGACTGCAATTCCCTTTCTTTCACCAAAGAAGAGTTATATTAAACAGGCTACTGTCTAAATAAAGCAAACATCAATGCAAAGTCTTTCTGCAGTTAAGGGCACTTTGGGTTGCTTGGGTGTGAGCTTTATTTTCTTTTATGTCCCACCCATAAGATAAGAAAGAATAAGATAAAACTTTAATGATCTGCAAAGGGAATTGGGTCATTGCAGCAGCATAAAGTAATAGGCTATAGCAAAGTAAATAGAACAGATGAAGCAGAAATATTGGGTGTCAAGTATGAATAGATGTATTATAAACAGCATCTATTAGGTGTGCAGAGAACCAGCAGTAGAACATACTGAATCAAAGAGAAATGTATTATTAATCTGTACCGTATGAAAAAATACAATATGAAATACATGTAGCATGAAAATAAATGAAGAATTACTTCTATAGTGATGAATGCCATTGCAACAGAGTATCCTCTGAGTCACATTTCTTCCACAATGGCAACAGTGTCACCTTGGATCGCTGCCACAGAAACAAGACACAATAACATAGCATTAGGTTATGATCAGTAGAATTCGTGAAAGTGGTTTGGGAGTGGTGTCTAAGTTGTAAAACCTCCATCACGGCAGCATTACAGAAGGTATCGGGCCACTACAATGCCGGCAAAACAGCTTAAAGGAAAATACTCTTGTTATTGAGTTGTTTTGTTCAGCTCTGCTATTTTTTTGCCACTTCAGACCCACAGAGAATGTCACTCATTGTGGATGTATGAGTAGATGTGTGATACCGAATTCCAATTGCTCTTCTAGGGAATGTAAGGACAAAACAGGAATCAGGCTAATGCATTAATGGCCTTGTGAGTGTCAATTGTATATGGCAGGGTGTGCTACTTGCCATATTTTAACATAAATGAGTCCAAAATTGATATTGTAGTAGTTTTTTTTTTTTTAATAATCTTAATGGAGAGCAAATATCCTGCAAATATCACTAGACATCTATTTGAAAACTACACGCCAGTGATGACCAGTGACGCCTCTAAGCTGATACCTGGGTGACCTATATGTCTAAGAATGTGTCAGGTCAACCAAACAATAGTCCCTCATGAATCATTGTTCGTTCCTCCACTTTGTCCCCACAAATTTACAGCAGGCTTGGAAGTTTTGACTGCAAATTATATTCGTTGCAGGGGCTTTGCAATACAATACGCTTTAGTGAACTGATACCCATGAATGAACAACAATTACAGACACTACAACCCTTGAATGTGTAGAGACTTTTAAGTTGGTGTTTTCTTGTTTTTGAACATACTGTATAATTGTTTGCCGCTATTTTACATAAGTCATTTAACCTATTATCTAAAGTAGTTATTTTCCAAGGCAAACTGCTACCAAACCCGCTTATGTGGAACTCATATTTACATACATAGTCTATACAGTCTATACACGCCAGTTTAATGCAATCCATACTGTGCTGACTCTGAATGCTTGGTTAAAAAAATGAAATAAATGAAGAGTATGTAATGAAAGGCTGAGACTGTCAAAGGCTAATGCTGAATGCAACAGCAGTGTCCTTTCATTTCATGCTGTGCCATTGGTGTTTGTCTTCATTCCTTCTCTCTGTCTGTGATAATCCCTCTCTCTTTTGTCTCTCCTCCTCCTTCACTATCTCCCGGGTTTGGCTGGATTTCTTATTTGTCGGGGTGCTAAACCTGTCTCGCCTTTTTTTTCTCCCTCCTGTCTAAGAGCCACTGCCTGGCATATGCTCTGAAAGCATAGTAAATTGTTGCTTTTAGAAGGTGTTGTTGCTTTCCTCCTGCTGAGGTTCAATTTGCTTGTTGCGGGGGCACAATCAGAAAAGTTTTGATTTTGTTTTGTGAGGCTGCCACCGGCTAGGCTTTCTTTACTTTTCATCAGGGAAGAACTGTCCAGTTTTGTGTTTTTGCTTTTGGCCTTTGGTTTTAAACAGTGCAGCATGTCTGTTTTATTTGTATTTTAATTTTTATGATTTCTAATTTTATTATGTTTGATTTCAGTAATTATGGAGGATACAGAGACTAAAGGTAAGATTTTTTTTTTTTGTTTTGACAAATTTTTGTTACTTTCTGCACTTAATTTTAATAGCCTCAATTGACCATAGCCCCAGGGAATATCAGATTATATGCTTAGGTGGTGATATGAAAAATGCTGAAGTGAGGAAATTGTCGTCCTATTGGATTTTCTGATTTCACTGTCTACATCAACCATCACACTCCCTTTGTGTACACCCATTCACCATCAGCCTACATGTAGACAAACTGCCGTTGTAAGAACATGCTCTTTCATCTCAGATTACCCATCCTTGTTATCTTCTGAAGACTGGGTCCTTACTTGAGTGAGCTTTCAGAAGCAGGTTATAGGGATTATTATAAAGATTATTAAAGAAATGCACCAGGTTTTTGGGAGATTTACCCGTCACTCAGACACAAAAATCATCCATGTGTTCCTGCTAGATCACAGAATCCAGGGCTCCATGCTAACACTTAAGCATACACTGTTTTTAGTGACAGCTGGTTACTAGCATTATGCAAAATAACCATAACTGGCATTGTCATTTTATGCCCTGTATTTTAATACATTTTGACCGGTTAGAGTTCGACAGGTTGCCAGGTTAGAAATTTAACATGAATTTTAAACAAATTTGACACCAGTTTCTTATTTTTTTATTTATGTACACAATTTTTAAAAAAATTTACACTCTTTTTAAAAGATTGATACCAATTTTGAAACATTATTGCAAATTTGCCACATTCTCAACAAATTGGTAGAATTTTAAGTGGTTAAAAAATGAAATATTAATTCAATATAGCTTGATGTAGTCAGGTCTATTTTTGGGTCTATACATCTAAGAAGATATATTCGTATGCTGATTTTCAGCATATGGGACTTTCACTCCCTAGGAAAGTGTTGTCTGCTGTTTTGAAACAAAGTTTCGTGTAATTTTGTGTTCTTCATAAATATTACCACTTTCTTAAACAAACCTTTAGAGCAGCTACAAGTTCTCATTTTGTATCTTCTGAGATATTTCTGTCACTCAACATGGTGTATGCTAACGTCTGTGATGTACTGAGGACTCATGGGTGATTTTGGTGTCTGCATTCACATCACTGTGCAGCTAAGTTGACCGATGGGACAGTCACACAAAACCTCAGTGTATTCCTACACAGGTGCCGGTTGAAAGTGTGTGTGTACAGTTGAATCATGTTTGGTTTTTTTTTAATGCAGGATCTCAGGAGGACGCTCCGGACCAGGCAACGCTCATAGTGGGCATCGTGGTGGGGCTCCTCATAGCTGCAGGGCTTGTAGGTCTCATCTACTGGCTATACATGAAGAACTCAAGGTACGCAAATAATCCCAAACACCTCAAGCAAGAGTCAAAATAACAAATGACATATATTTGAAGCTAGTCATTTTTATTTTCAGTTGAGTTAGTTTTGACTGAAGTATTGTACTTTGTTGCATTTTAAAATTATCTGTTACAAAGTAAAGGACTACATATTGTGAAATTGTGTGAAAATTACATCCGTCCATCACAAATAGGATTATGTGACATGAATTGGACATAGCGTTTTCACCCAGCGTTTTAAAAGGTCAGCCAGTGGGCAGCTTTGGTTAAGGTTAGGGTAAGGTTGTAGACATGGCTGGATAAGAAAAACATACATTTTAAAACTTGATCCAAGGAAAAAAAAAATTGTTATGAGTTGCCAGTGGTTTGGCAAATGATTACCCCCCTCCACCACACCATCAGATCTTACCTGTGTACCAACATGGCATGGGAAAAAGTTATTTGTAAGAATGCACTCGTTTGTCCAAAAAATGATGTAACTTTTGATTGATTTTTTTACCTTTACTACAGCAAAATAACAATATGTCCATATGGCAGATCACCATATTTGAAAAGCTGCATTACAGTAAAGGGATACAGTTTTCTGAACTTATTAGACTTTTCTAGCTGTTGTATTATTTGCTTCTACCTGCTTGGTCCTCACATCCACAGCACCAGTAGTCATTGCTACAGTATCGTGACAATATCGATATTGAGGAATTCCGTCAAAAATACTGTGATATTTGATTTTGCCCTTATCTCCCAGCCCTAATTGGTGTTATAGTGGTGAGCATACTGTATGGTAAAGAAATAAAGTGATAAGGCGGAAAGTTTTTGGAGCACGTAACACAAGAAGATATGGAAGTGGATGTGATTCAGGGGGAGAAAGGAGGAACGTGACATGTATTTATTGAAGAGATGAGCTTCCAGCCCACGATGAAGTGACTTTGCTGTCCGGATTGGGGTGAGAAGGTCAGTCTGCAGGAGCGATACATCACTCTGTAAAACTTTTATATCCGCTGCAGACAAGGAAGCTGGAAAACCGGCGAGAAGGAGGTGGGGACGTCCGAGGAGAGCAAGAAGTTAGAGGAGAACAATCACGCCGTCTAAAGACGGCCGGGCTCTGCTCAGGGACAAAAAAGGTATGGGTAGCGATGAACCAACGCTCACATACAAATACACACACATAATTGGTCAAAATATGTTGCATTTCCTTTTTAGCTTGGCTGCTACATGATGGACATGCTGGGTCTTTTTAAGATTAGGTTGGATGTTAAAGTGTCTGGGAAAATTACAGTTAGAGGCGAGCTGCCATTATGAAAAAAATGGATACATGTCAAAATATAAGTGAATATATACTCATGAATAATATTATCCTGGCAAGCTGCTGCAAAATGCAGATAAATACTGTATATTCATGAATAATGCATCCCAGCAGCTCATATTTTAGCAAATACTCTTGTAAATGTATGTATGTAAATGCATTTAATGCATGAAGAACACCTACAAACTGTTGGCATACATTTCCTCTATATGTTGAACATATATGCTTAAACATGTTATATGCATTTCTCCCTTATGTTTCAGTCCATAACATGTATACATCATAAAACATTTAGTAGAGTATGGATGAATCGTTTGACATCGTAAAATGTGTTAAAATTGAAAGTTTGATGCTAATGCGATTGCATGTCTCTCTCTCTCTCTCTCTCTCTGGGGAAGAAGCAGTTGAAAGCAGCCTTGCAAAAATGCAAAACGAAGACTCCCAATTGGCTGCTGAAACCCTCCATCAAGCTCCACATGAGCAGCAAACACAATCAGAGTAATTTGCCACCAAATCCTGCCCACAGACTGCTGTCCCATCTCACCGTATGTAGTCTACACTAAGGCTGCCTCGTGTTACTGTGTCATTTTCCTTTTTGTGTTCCTGGTGAATGCTCTCTGTAGTTTTTGGTTTGGTTTTGTTTGAGCGATCCGTGAGGCTGTGCGGTGGATTTTTGACGCTCCTTTTGTGTTTTTTTTTAAAAGTTTTTTTTTTATTTGTTTGTTTCTTTTTATCGTTTTTTTTTCTCAAATTTCTGCAAAGAATGTAAATTCCTTGTACACTTTTTAAGGCCTGTGTAACAAATCATAATTATGCGTGTGCCCTGGCTGAGCATGCCAAATTTTTCCTTTTTTTTCTTTTTGTGCGCTGTGTGGAAAAGCCTTCGTTTGACTGTGCTCAGAGAAAAAAAAAAAAAAAAAAAA
>OMKZ01056272.1:30778-44740 GCA_900302535.1 Neoniphon sammara
AAAAAAAAAAAAAAAAAAAGACACTTCACTGCTGTTTCACCCCTTCAAACCCGCTCTCAGAGCTAACATTTCCAGGCTCTCATCAAAGATTGTCGAAGCTGTTGAACTTTTCCAAAAGATAACCTCTGCATCACTTAAGCACCTGACGTATTTTCTTGGGTTTTTGAACACTGGCAAATTGATTGAGCGAATATCTGGTAATGGTTGACAAGTCAGTTTGAGTTTTAGTCATAGTCATAGCATAAAATAAGGAAGTGGTTGTACTATGAATGATTTCTATACATGCAGTTTATTGCAGCTGTGAGCCATTGACTCTCATGGTCTGTCCTGTCTGAAACTGTATTTGTATCGATGGAGATTGGAAATCAACAAATGGAACATCATGGTACACCCACCCACCAATTAGTTGATGATTGTTTCTATAAATTACATTTTTTTCCCCAGTTCAGCTTCACTGTCATTCCACATTGAAATTTTACCCTCACTCACTTTTGTTTTCCTCTCCCAAGACTATTGGGAGGCTTTCTTTTATGCCTTAGTTAAATTGCAAATAAATTTGATGTGAAGAGGCAAAAGGCTGTCAGGAGTGTGCAGCAACCTGCATGAAACAGGGAAAATAATACGCTGCCATATTTTCCCCCTTTCATATCCTCATGCAAAAAAAGAAACTTTGATAGCCTTGGGTTATGACACTGTTTGTGATTTGTGCATCTGTGATTTGGTTTAAGACTGACACTGCAGTGCTGTCTTCACCTCTTCACCTTCCTTTGTCAGTTTGAGGGTTCCTCTCCTGATGTACCATCATTTCTTGGTTAAGATCACGGATTTAGAGTAGATCTCGTATTTTTTTTTGTTGTTGTTTTTGTTTTTTTTCCCTGTGGAGGAGCTTTAACCATGTTGGGTCTGAATGTCCTGTTTTTTTTTGTGTGTGTGTTTTTGATGTATTTATGTCCTGTGTGGAACCGAGCAGGATGGATGTGCTGCAGCATGCTAGATTGTTTTTTATTTTCTTTCAGCCTCTTTGAAAGGCGTCATCCAAGTGTTGAAAAGGTACTGTATGGTAGGAGAGCTACACGAGGGTGAATAAGGCAATACAGTGTCTGTGTGCATTCTTTGCTGTATTAATATTTTTTTATTTTTTGTTAAATGGTCTGAAGGATAACCCAAGTTGAAGACAATGGTTGCGATTGGCTAAATACATCAGGTGCATAAAGGTGGTGGCCCTCCAAGCTGATATTGTTCTGTTCTACTGGCTCATCCCACAATGCAGTGCATCAGGAAGAGAATTGACAGGAATTACAAACCTTGGGAACGTTTGTAGTTCAGATAGTACTTTGAAACTGCACAACTCTGTCTCTACATGCCATGACTTTTTGAAAAGTCATTAATATTGATGAGAAGACCTGTATGCTACCACTGTTGCCACATTCATGGCGTGGCATCAGATTTATTGTTATTCTCAGTAGGATCTGGGAGATTTTCTTTTTTTATTTTTGTGGCTCTGATATCTCCTACTTGGTGTCACAAATCACTTTACCTTTGCTCCTGTGTCTTTCAGAAGAGGAGCTGATTGTAAAATACACTACATTATGATAAGGATTGAATGAGAATTGATCCCTTGAATGCTGCTTTGAATACATGTGTTGCACCAATTTAAGCACGTTTCCAAGTTGTAGCAACAGAATGTCACTTTCTCTGCTAGGACATGAATGCAGCATTTAACCCTAAGCAGACTTTGCAGATCTAGCTAATGTCTCCACCTAGCAGCCTCAAGTCAGTGGATGACCTTTGCATTGTTTATACAATTGTATGATTCCAGAAACACAACGTGAAAGCAGTAGGTCAACATCTTTATGCACCGACTCCATTGTTTTTGTTTTGTTCCATGCTTTTTGTTTCTTTTCAAATAATCAGGTCAGCAGTGAAACCAAAGAGGTTAAGATGAGAAGGCCATAGTAGTATTGTAAATATACTTTTGTTTTTGTACTGTTGTTGACAATAAAGTGTACATTTTGAAAAAAAAAGTGCTATCTATAAAGATTTTTGTAAAGAGTCCCTTTTCCCTCTATCTAATTACTGCAAGTACTGTGTGCACAGTTGTATGGATTGATGTTAATCACTGAAGGAGGCACACGTTAGGCCTGAGGGCCCCTTAACATCTACATAAGAATTATGAGTGGCCCCTGGGAACCTTCCAGAGCACTGTAATTTCCTTGGCAACCTTAAGTACATATTTTCTATATCCTATGCAAAAAAATTTTGCATGAAGTGGTCCTTTATGTAATTAATGTTTGGTGATTTAATGAGGCAATAAGGAAGGATTTTACTGCCCCATAGCACAAAATGACCATAATATATCTGCAGGGGGTTGATAGGGCTGTTGATCAATACCAATGACTCAACAATTACTTGGCCAGGTGCTGAGATTTCTGGCTTTCAAAACGAATTTCCCAGTCTATACTTTGGAGCAAGAACTCCCCACCCAGCGCAATTTCAAGACACTCCTATTTGTTTTGCTCCTACTTATATTTGCAACCGCTCAGCAGTGGTGGACAGTGCATTGGCAAGCTGACTGGCATCACAAAACATTAGAGTGACAAGAGCTAAAAAGTTCCAAGTTATAAAAGCAAACGACAAAGCAGTATTGTTATTCCAGTGTCCAAGGTGATCATCCTCCTAGATGCTCCTGTTGGATTTTAATTAGCAAGACCTCTTATCTACACTGTAACTCAAGGTTACAGGAGGGTTGATGGGACATGTGTGCCAGTGACATGAATAGTCTTTGAATTGGGTATTTTCTATCAATTGTTGCAGCTCCTACTGGTTGCCATTAGAGATCGATGAATTAAACGCCATTTTAATCCGTGATTCTGTTTTTTTATGCTTTGGGATGTCTCACTAATCCTTACATCCTTCACCTGTAATTCCAAGGTCTTGCGCAAAATTTAGACTGGCACAGTATTTGGGGTGTGAGTTCAATTCCCACCTCATGTCTACAGAAAACCAGCACCCACTGGAAGCAGTTATTTTAATCGTACACATTCTTTGGATGATTCAGGTTGGCTCACTGAGAATTACCGCTGCCTCCACCTCTTGGTTTTGGCAGTTCCAACCTAAGGCACTGTCCAAGACATTTGCATTAGCTAATAGTGTGTTGTGGAATAAATCCTACATCAGATGCATGCTGCGAACAAGCAAAATAGGTCAATGCCTGTTCGTCCAAAGGCTGGTGAGTTTGAATCCATTTTAGCAGATGTACTGCGTGAGCTCGTATTAAGAACACATTGAAAGGCCTTAAGAGATTAAGTACCCAGGCCAAGAAACACAGTAGCTCGGAAAGCCTCATGAAGAAGCTAGGATTATTTTTTGAGCCAGTACACCAGTTAATAAATTAGTTTCATTCTAAAATTAGATAAAGTATCCACCCTTTGAAAAAAAATGGCACCTACTCTTGCAAATGGTTGATACCACAAGATTAAAAGAGAACTTTGTAAAGGATAGTAGATAATGTATGTCCTTCACTGGCAAAAAAAAAAACAGCATTTTACAAAGTGGATCCTCTACAGTTTAGAGGTACTGAATTATGAGGTTCAGTTAAGGACTTGTTATGAGAAAAAAAAGGATATACAGTACTCTGGAAATGAACTCATCAAAAGACAAGCTGCAATGGAGTCTAGTGCAGACCATTTTTAGTGGTGTAAGATTTCATTTCCCTTTTCTTTATAACAATGTTTTCAGTAATATCTGGCGGCCGTTGCCCTGGTAATCAAGAATGAGGTCAATTGCAAAATAGTGGTGGTAATTACAAGTCGCTTTGTTTTACAAATCGTTTTTTCAGTTCAGTTGAAGATTTGCATCGCTGATTTTGTGGTTCATTCAGTTCCACCTCCATTCAGTCTGTAGTGTTTGTTTTTCTCCTTCTGTCAGCTCAGCATTCTAGCAGCATGTTCCGTTCACCTCACCCCCAGTTCAGTATCGTAAGACTGTGTTTGCACAAGCATTCCTATTACTAGAATTAAGTATCTTACATCACGTAATCCTTGCATAATTATTCCTTTTGATTGTCACTGTGTACTGCTGTAATGGTACTGTCAGTCAACAGTTAATCAGTACAAGACAGCAGTTCATTTACAGTCAGTTTGGTCACTTCCTTAGAAAGCCCTGTCCCTTGTCCCCAACTTGACAACATAGGGCAGGAATAAAACTTTGCCTTTATGTGCATACAACTACATTACACTAACAAATATTTTAGAATGATGAGTGAGTGCACTTAGGTCATGAGAAAAATGTGTTCAAAGTCTGCTCACATACTGCACAACATTAAATGAGATGGCTCTAGTGAAGAAGGTGCTTGAAGTTTACTGTTTTCGGAACCAGCAGGTTTCTGAAGTCTGAACCCATGCTGATAGGTCTTAAAGAGGGGGCACAGCCATGTACAGCACAGAAAACCAGAAGGATACCACTGCTGCTTATGTCCATAGTACAGAGAGAAAGAACTGAAATGGATGGAAGCTGAGGGTATCGTTGAAAAGGTCTCACGATGGTCCCAGTGCTCAAGCGAAAAACAAGAAAGAGGTCCAATGTTGTGCTGACCTCAGCAGGCTGAACCAAGCTGCTGAACAAGGCCAAATGCCAGTTCAAGTAGAGACAAATCTGCTTGCTGGGGAATATCATCGATGAGACGGGCGTCAGATCTGACCCGGAGAAGGTCACAGGGTCAGAGAATGTTCCTCAGCCATAGAATGTGACAGGGCTCAAGAGATGGTGAACTTAGGGATGTATGTCCCTGAGCTCTCCACTATGGGGAAGCCACTCTACAACCCATTAAAGACAAAGGTAGAGCAGTTGTGGGGTCATGCACAGCAGATAGCATGTCAGAGACTTAAAGCTGCACTAACTCCTGCCTCTCTCCCAGTCTTTGACAAATCCCAGTGTAGATTCAGCAGATGCCAGCAGCTAGATGGTGTTAAGACCTCTAGAAATAATTGCAGGGGCGTAAAAATGTCAGACTAACCACTGATGCCTCTCATGAATAGTCAAGATCTGGATAATGCCGCTATTAGATGCCAAAGGCCATTGATGAGGCAATGCAGTAGCTAATGGTCTCTCTAGAGGTCCCAAAAAGAGCTATGGAGATGCAGCCTCCCAGGATGACGTGACAGCGCACATCAATGCAGTTGTGAGCCATGTGCCAGCTGTTGTGCAGAGACGGCAGGAGAGCCGACGCAACACAGAGCCTGAACCCCCAGCTGCAGCGGTTCATCTGTGGTTCATCAGGAATGGACGACCTGAGTGAGCAAAGAAAACACTCAAGGCTATCAGAGCCTTATCAGGGGAGAGGAGAGTTATCAGAGACAAATGGACTTGTGATTAGGCAGAACCAGATAGTCATTCCCCACATGCATCAGGAAGGAGATCCTAGAGGATGAAGCCCACCGAGGATTTGTTAAAGGTTTAGCTGAGGTGTGTTGAAGTGGGGTTGTATGAGGTACTTATCCGTAGTCAGTGTCTGACCTGCAGTAGATGCCGGTCGACGTGCCTCCAGTTTGGAGAAGCGGGCAGGAGTACCGGCACAGAAGCTAAGCGATGCACTGCTGTGGAGTGGGGCAGCAACAAACCGGGGGCATGCCGAATACACTGACTATGGATAAGTGCCTTATACAACCCCACTTCAACAAACCTCAGCTAACCCTTTAACAGCAAAGAAGGAGCAAACCAGTCTGTATGGTAGCACAGAATGTCAGACCTTTGCAGCAAAAGCACGGTGCATTCTGTAGAGACAATAGGGGCACAGAGAAAGGAGCCACTGGATGGCCCTCAACTGTTCCTCAGTAAGTGGTACGACTTGATACATGTGACATCATCATGCAAAGATGGCTGCACCGGTAGGTAAACGGACACTTAGGCAGGAAGGTTTTTATGACAGGTCTACACCCTCTGCTGCCACAGGGGTCAGTCCTGCTGAACTGATAATGGGCAAGAGGAATCAGGCAACCTTACCCTTCTTGGATGAGAACCTTAAACCTAACTCCCATGACCAGGAAGAAGTCAAAGAACGCTCTGTTTCTGACTTCAACTCTGTGGTGCCTACCTGCAAAATGCTGCTGGTTGTACTGATTTGTCCCTAAATCACCTCAACCTCCTTCTGGTTCCAGTTTCTTAGTAATCATCCTTTCAATCATAATTGACATCTCTTGCCTCGTCCATCTATCTTAATGAAATACTGCATGCCTGCTCGGTCCTGTTCTGTATACTGATGAATACTTGGTTGCTCACCTGAAATAGTTCCAAAGATAAACCTCGTGGCATCAGCAACTAAGTTCATTTTTGCAGGTGATGTTATTTCATTTTTAAAAATTGTGAATCTACAAACTAGTTTTACTTTTCTCTCATTGTGTAAAGTACACTGAGCTTCATGCTGAATGAATTTTGAACGTTTTACTAAAAGGTCAGTCTTACTTTAGATAATGCCAGCTGCCTATTGTCACTTAACACTGTGTATGCTAAAAAGATAGCACAGAACGCAAAAGCCACATGATCGACCAGGCACACATCAATGATTTTGGTATTTATGTTCTTGTCAGTTATAAAACACACACACACACACACACATACATACACAAAAATTGTTAAAAAAAGAAGTCATGACTTTTTAAAATTTATTTATCCATGAAAATAACATATTGAGAAAAAGGCATTAATAACGTATAAATTAATTGCACATTACTCTATGCTTTACACATTTATCAACACAGTATTTGTCACTGAACCACATTAATAAAAAGGAATTAGAAAATAAAAACTGCCCTTTGCAACCTAAGGCCACTTACCCCCTTCACGAGGGAGTCCAATGGAACTGTCAATTCTTAGCTCAGACACTTTCAAATTTGAGTGAAAAAACAAAGAAAACAGACCAGTGCAAAATGAAGCTTCAAGTTAAAGGGGAATGCCACAGAATTTCAGCTTTGAAATGCACTATTCCTATGCTCCAATGTGTTTGGTCTTCCAGAAATAATACTATGAGAAAAGATGGGAAAGATAAACACAGCATTGAAAATTGCTTTGCGAGGATCAGGGTATATTTTCTGGTTCAGAACAGATAGCACCACTATAATATAAACCTTGTTTGAATGTGAAAATAAATAAAATGTATGAGTCCAGAAATTCCATTTCCCGTTGTCAAGGGAGCAGATAAAGCTCCTGAGCTGATGACTAGTCATTATGTAAGTTCTTAATTATGTATGTTTTTATGTATGTTGTTTTGTTGTTGTTGTTGTTGCTGACACACTTTTATGAATGCTCAGCGTTGGATTATAATGTTTTCTGAATCTCCATCTGCACAGTGGATGATAACAGAGATTAGAGTCTTGGCTCTCTGACTTCTTCCTTTCAGACAGCACTGCTCATAATCAAATTCTCATTGGACTGTCTTAGGCCTTAAGAATGAAATCTGTAAATTCTTAACTACAGTGGTGTTCCCCTTTAAAGTGCTGCTCAAAAAAAAAAAGAAAAGAAAAGGAAACAGGGGTGAGGGATGAGAGGGTGATGAAGAAAACAACTTTCTCCTTTATCATCTTTATCCAGCTCTTAGGGCTGAAACAAACCCGACAGATTCATCTCAGCTGACGCGGCGCACTGCAGGACCGGACTGAGGTTTCACATCGCAGCACAGCGGCTTTGCCACCTCTGCGCCTAGTGCACTGTCCAGATGGCTGGGAAAAAACAAAGACAGAAAAACGTGCTGAACGTGTGTCCTGTCCATTTGAGATAGTCGGCTGTGTTTGTCCTCCCGTCGTACAGCATCACTTCACACCCGCAGTCGACCACGCAGACCAAGTCACGCTGGCTACGCTTCCATGCAGGGAGAATGCAGTTCTTAAACCTGGCTGCTCAAGTAACCTGGTTTTGGGTCAAAGCATGTAAACATCAAAACTGGGTTATAACAACCCGTCAAGCTCTTACTCTGATTACGATGGTTAAGATGGCTGGCTTACTTCTGTATTACATGGGCTGACGCGGAATGGAGACATCTCACTGCTTTCACTTTCACTCATTAGGAGTCCATTTTAATGTCAGCAAAAAAACATGGCAGTGAGCAGCACTTTATATTACGATTGGGATCATCATTTCACTCCCCTGTATTAGAACCACTGTAACCACTAAGTTAAAGGGCAGGGTTGGTGTCCAAACATGTTCAGACTTTTTTTCCTAGTTCCTAGTTTTCCTAGTTGGAAGCAGGTAATAAAAGGTTCATTTCAATAACTTAAATAAGATCTTAACTGGAGTATGGCCAATAGCTGAGTTACTCCACCCATGGAAATGTAGCCACTGACTACACTAGGCCTGGCACAGATGTATCAATAGTTTGAATACTAGACCCAACAATTGTAAAATAACTGAAATGCAGGATGGTGTTATGGTCTATTTTAACAAGCCCAGTGAAGGTGTGGATGAGACATGTTGCAGTCAGTGGGGAGATATAAAAGCTGAGTCCTGCTTCAGAGGTAAAGGCTTTAACTCTTCCTCTGTGCTCCACAGCGATGGCGTATGTGACTCCTCTCATAGCCTGAACGCTCTGCAGTTTGCTGTTGGCTTTCTAAAAGGGTCCACTGGTGCATAAGTTACGGCTAAAGCACACAGAGCTCCCTTATTTTGTCCGTGTCTTTTGTGTCTCTGAGCAAACACAACGCCTCTGCATCAGTAAAAGCGCGGAATTACTGCGCAGCTGTCGAGTGACATTCACACCAAATCAGATTGAGACGGATTTCTCAAACGTTTCGAGAATGCCAACGACAACATTTCCACCGTATTATGGCTGTGTAATTCGCGAGGAGACGGCGCGCTGTGAAGATTGAAGAGCCCGTCATCTCAAGGCTGTACCAGACAATGTCTGGCTCATTGATATACAGAACAGTTTCACTCCCGTCGTTTAAATGCTTGATCTGAGAGGCAGGCACGCGCGTATACACACACAGGCATGACTGGATCCACTCTGCCTTTTGGCACGTAGAAATTCAAAATTGAAGTATCAATATTTCTACATCGTAATCACTTAAGAGCAGAAATGGGCCTGAGAGGAACTCGAGCGTACAACGCTATAGCTCACTCATGCAGAACAAATACATTCATAGGCTTGCCGTCCTCGGATGAAGAAAGTAATTAAACCTACAAAATAGGCCCCAGCTGATTAACCCTCCAGTCTAGGAACAGAAACAAAGGATAAATCTACAATACCCCCCAATATTTCTCTCTCCTCTTCTTTCACTGTTCTTGCCCAAATAAGATACCAAGAGTAACAGAAATGCTCCTCTGGAGTGGTCATATAGTTTTCTCCTGGTTTGGGGGAAACCAGTGAATCAATAAGGCATCCTCTGGCTCCAACTCCCTGCTCCCAACTCAACAGACCTTGTTAAGACCTGCAAGTCAGCCGGACGCATATTGAGAGAGTATTCTCTAACGGCGGATATATCAGGCAAGAGGAGGAGTACGGAGTTGGAACAATAGACAGTATATAAGAGAGTGTGAGAGACAGAGAGAGGCAGGGAAGGAGGAAGAGACGCATGAGTGGAAAAAGCGCATTAACGGTGGAGTCTGGCTCCCCCCACTGGCTGTAAATAAAAACTACCCCAAATGGATGCATCACTAAACATTGCTGTTGAGCCCTTTCAGGGCTGCAAATGTTGTCTTGTTCTTGTTGAAAGGCCCTTCAAACCAAAAGTCTATTGGAGGGCGGCGGGACGTGAAAGGAAACAGTAGCAGCAGTAGAGCAGGGTCGGGACTTCAAAACAAGGTGGAAGGTCCGGGCCCCCGAGACACAACGGAAACAGGAGCGTTTGAAAACCAGAGGCCAGCACCGGCAAAAAGCTCACTGTAAACAACAAGCCAGGTTTTTTTTTATTTCACAGGTTTAAGCAAATGTTCGTCATTCACAGAAAAAAAAATCGTCTCTGCCTTGTTGTGTTTGTCTGCCACGAGTTTGGTTTGGTTTTAGCCACATTTGTTGTGCGTCGTCATCTCTGTTCGGCAACGAAAGGCAAGTCTCCCTCTACATTTCTTTTCCCCAATCATTGTCGTTCCAACAGTCCAAGGTCCGAGTGGATTTGAAGAAGCCCTTTTTATTTTGTCAGTTCATTCAGAGGCACAGCTTCATAGTTGCTGGCTCTGGGACTAGAGGTTGAGTCTTGGGGCCACTAAGGCAAACTCGCGCAGAATGTTCCGGGCCACGTCTACTTTGTTCTGGGCGATCATCAGCGCCCGCTTGACGTCCTCGAAGGAGTAGCCCTCCCCCATCAGCTTGGCGATCTTGGCGTCCACGCTCTCGCTAGCTGACTCCAGGCTGTGGGGTTTGCCCGGCTGGATGTCTGGAGGAATCTTCCTCGGCAGCGGCTTAGGCGGCCTGGCAGGGGCCTGCAGGCAGTCCATCGATACTGCAGAAGAGAGATGAAGGGAAATCATGTCAGTGGAAAAATGCCACTGGCAGAAAAGCAGCAACTTGAGACTATTATTAATGGTCAAATACATTCAAGTGAAGCTTGTGGAGTGAATGCTTCTGACAGCTACATATGGATTGCCTCTCAAATATTTTTTCAAAGTACTTTAGGACAGTGTGGACTGCATTATCAACAGTCATCAGTGTCTCTCATGGCGAAAAACGAGTTTTTAAATATCCTGTGGCTCGGGATGAGAATAATGCTCCTCGTGATGTTTTGCAAATAAATGTAATTTAGCTAAAAGCTGAATTTAATTTGTCAAATTGAATGAATTTGCAAGTGCAAGTCCTCAAAATACTGAACCCCGATTGGCTGTCAACAGCAGCTCCTCTAATTCAAACGAGGCAAACCTGCCGTGTGGAGGCTTGCCAGTTCAAATGCTGCAAACTGTCCTGACTGGAAGGATTTCAGTGATTCTTTAGTGATGGGAGCCAATCAGGACATCCACGGTGGAGTAGAATTAAAGAGCTCGCTGTAAAGGTTTCTGAAAATGCAATAATTTTTAATTTAATCACTCAAACAAAATAAAATGTTGATAATGTCCTCATTTAACGTCTTTGATCCTGTATGTATATATGCACAGAAAGAAACAAAAACAACACTCAAATCCTATAATATGGGACCTTTAAGTCTTTGATGTGCTGCTCCATAGAGAATGGATTGCACAAAATCATAAAAAACCTGGTGACAGTATCCAAAAGGATTATGGGTTATGTATGTGTAGACAAATCCAGCGTCACAGTCCTTATTCATCGAGCAGCTCAATACTTTCTGTTCATGATGTTCATTATTCACAGACACTGATGAGACCATCTGAGACCACGAGCGCAGACATGAATTCTTCAGCTCAGAGGTATTTTCCTTTGAGGGGATGTTTCAGCCAAAGAATCCTTTTGTCCTGGCCTGTATGCAGGATTTCTACACACTTTCAATTTCAAAATTCCGCACTTTTGCCAGACCTCTATTTCTTGATTTGATGACTTTGGTCTTGCTCCCCTAAAACTCGAATGCACTACAATACCAAAAATATTTTCCATCCTTTTTTTTTATTCAGCTACCAAACTTATCAAGTTGCGGAAATGAACAAATTCTTTTCCCCTCCACACATGACCAGATTTTCCAGACCTGAGCAGGATCTCTGGCTATGTGTTTCCTTACTTTGACATGTGTACAATTTGCTGAAGAGGAAAGGCTGCTCTACCTTGGCTGGCTGGTAAATGGTCGTATTCCAGGCAGCCTCGGGACAGGGCTTTAGCGTTCTCTCCCGTCTGTCTTCTGACCGGAGGCAGAGGCGCAGCGCTGTTCAGCATGTCAAACACCGTGTCTGGACCAGAGGGACACCCAGCGAGTCAGGAACACAGGAACACCAAATCGTTGCCAATCTGACAGCTAGTCAACAACCTGACTCTACAAATGATGTACAGCGCATCACATTTTCCACAACCCACTGACACATAATCTACCGAGAGGAAAAACATTACATTAGCATAACTTTGTAAATATAAACAGTGGATGCTTTCTTCCTGTATAATATGTAAATTACCTGCTAATTAAAATACACATGTTGCACATCTTGCATTAATGCTGTAAATTCACGTATTTGTTTTCCTTGTAGTCTCATGTTTGTGTATATATTTCTGATTAGTTTCTCATTAATTTCCTACTGCATATATTTTGAATTTTGTTCAAATTGTCTTATTTGCCCTTCATCTTTATCTGTGCCACAGTTATTTTAGGCACCCTGCATACATGCTGTAATAATTTTCAGTCATATCGTATATTTCTGCTTAATACATCATACTGATGAAGATTGTTAGCTATTATGTTTATGACTTATAATATCATTTACGAGGGATAAATATTCTGTTTTTTGTACACAGGCATTCAGCAGGATTTTTCAGTATTTATTTTTATTTAGTTTCAGTTTAGTTAATTTAGTGTGGGTTTGGTAGTTTTAATTTATTAGCATCTATTTATTTTTATGGTCAGTTTTAGTTCAGAGCATGTATTTATTTATACATTTGGCACAGGTATTGCGTAATACAAGCAGTACATCATAAATATATTTATTTTATTTACATTAACTTAAAAAAATTAAGCTTGAGCAAATAAAAAAAGGTGAAAATGAAACATTTTACCTATATTTTTTTAAAATGTAATTTCAATTACCTTTCCAAGCAGAAGATTTCATTTTAGCTTAGTTTTAATTTTTCACAAAGTCTCATTTTTATTTCCATTTCAGTTATGACAGTGTTTTATAACACCTAGTTTTCATCTCAGGTTTAGTTTACAATAATCATTTACTGCTGCAACAATCTAATCATTCCATTTCCATTTAACCCTCACTGGACACCCTGAGATTTCCAGCTTACCGGGGGTTAACAGCAAGTGTTCGTGTCCAGAGGAAGGCCGGTGGGGTCGTGAAACAATGGCGGAGGAGGAGGTGGAGGAGTTGGAACACGAAGAGGAGGAAGAGGAGGAGAGGTCGGTGAAGCTGTGTCGCACTGGAGGAGGAGGAGGCGGCGGCTGGGATGGAGGGCGGCTGTTGAAGGGATCCTCTACCGCTGAAACACAACAGAGAACACAAGCCAAAACTGAACTTTGGACTATGTGCTTGTTTTTGGTGTGTATTATTCCACGAGGAGGCGGCAGGCAGACACTGCTGTAAAATCTGAGCCATCTGCAGTCCCTGCGATGGGATTACATGCCAAAGAGCAGTTGGCATGCCGGCCTGCAGAGAAAAGGCAGGAGAGGACGTTACTGACATGGCACATCACAGGAGAAGGACTGGGAGAGGAGGTGGCAAGCATGGGGGATTTACATTTGTTGAGGGTAAATATTGTTCACTGCAGCAGGTCAGGATGATTTATTCTTTTACACACTTACCCATGTACATCAAACAAATTAGCGTCTCTATTAGGGTGCTTAAGTATACAGAGCCACCCCCGCAAAAAATGAGTAATACTTTACTTGAAGTGGTGCTCACAAGCACGATAACGAGCACATTATGAGTGATGATTGTAATTCGCAGCACAAAATATGTGTGGGGTTGAATGTGGCAACTGCGCTATTAATGACATGATATTAAACTGAATGTGATTTTCTGATCTTTGTCTGCTGATGATATTGCGCGTTTATCTATTTTTCAAATGGGTTTCTAATCTGCTTGTGATGCATCATCATGAACTTGTGTCATAAGTGTTAAAAAAAAAAATCCATTACAACTCTGTCATGATGTGTAGCATAGAAGAAAGGAGCAAGACCTCCTTCTTCAAGACTTAACACTCCATGCCTTAACAGTTTATCACATCTTCCTCCTTATTTCCAGTGAGAACGGGAAGTTACAAATTGCTACTGTTGTGAAAATCTCATGACTCAAGTTCCTTTTTTAGTGTGAGCAAACTCTACCACCCTTGGTGCTTATAAAAACCTCGCTAAACAGACTGCAGGAGCTCAAGAAAACAGTGGTCCA
>OMKZ01056273.1:9818-20120 GCA_900302535.1 Neoniphon sammara
CCCACCCCTCTTTTCAAGTACAAATTTAGACAAATGGTCTGAAATTGTTTACTTATCCTCTGATTCGAGGAGGATAAAGCTTCCCATTAACCTGTGACACGTCAGCATGCCTGTGCTCCTCTCCGTCCCAGGTGCCCCGGCCCTGACTTCCAGACAGTTCAAAGAAGCTGACTTTGTGCAGGTAGTGGAGTTCATGGATGAGGGCTTCAAGATTGCTTTGGATGTCAAGAAAAAGACAGGTAAGCCTGGTGTGGGCAGGGACACTGATTAGGATGGACTGTAGCCCAGTGGGTGGAAAGAACTTTGCACCTCCAGTGTTTTTTTCCTTTCTCTCCCCACTGGTTCAGTACATCTGTTAGGGCTTAAAGCAACACTTTGAAACTGTGTACATATTACACACTCAGCAGAAGAATTACAAGTCATTGCTAGATACACACAAGACACTACTTTTAGCACTTACAAGTACCTTCTTGTACCCTGCCTCGAGAGATGATTAAATTATTTGGACACGGTACCATGAGAGGAAACAAAACGCCCAATGGTGATAAAGCAAAGTAAGTTAAGAACAGAAATCTGAACTCTACCTTCTTTTTTTTTCCTTCCTCTTGTCTCGCTCCATCTCCACTTCCTCCTGGTCTTGTGTCCTCTATAGCAAAGCTCCAGGACTTTAAGAACTTCCTGCTCCAGGACCCGGAGACTGTGGCTCGCATCGCCGACCTGCGCCACCGCGTCGAAGCCTTCGCCAGGCCCTTCCCCATGCCAGGCTTTCACGACCACTAAACCTGCCAATAGGGAGTCAGGTTGCCAGGTCAAGGGGGATGGAGAAAGAGAGGTGACGTGCTGATGGTGTTTGTGGTCGCCGTCTTTGAGTCTGGAGCGGAGTGCACATACTCATTTTCATGTTTATCCAATCAGATCCGGAAGAACTTTGTTTTTTACTTCTACTTCTTCTTTTTTTTTTTTTTTTTTTTTTTCTTTTTTTGCCATCGTCCATTAATCCATTCTTGTACAGGCGAGGTTTGGAAAATGATGAAATTTCAGAGTAATTTTGTAAAGCCTCAGAACCTAATTTCTATTTTTAAAGATTTGTGTAACAGTTTGTTTCCCAGCTGCTGTCTTTGCACCGTCACCTCAACATGGTGTGTATGGAAAAAAGTCAAATCAAAAAGATCAATCAAACAACAACTAACAAATTTCTAGTATGTGAAGCCCTTGCTGTCATAGATTGGAGGACTTGATTCGCTTATAATTGGACATATACTGAAGAGTCTTAATGCTGTAAAATGTCTTAACTAATGTGACTAATGTAGATGGTTATATTTACATGGAGATTTGTACATGTCAGCCCGGTACTGTTGTTTTGTTTTGTGTATGTAACCGACTACACGAGATTGCTTCATACAGTAGAGGAGTGTTCCATCAAGCAGGGCTGTGTTACCTGTCAACTGGATAAAAAAGAAAATATCCAAACTCCCATCGATGCTTTCTGGAACACACCTCCAAACTGTGAGGGTCCAAGTAAAAATTTATCTGCAACAGTATTTGACATTTTATTTCTCCATGTTGTAATCACCTCTGGTTTTTTTTGGAACATCCTGGGGTGCAAATTCTTGACCTACATATCCTTTATTTTGTTATGAATCTTTTTTGACTGTAAAATAGCCAAATGTAACTATGAGTAGAAATGTCACCCTGGATAGTTCCATGCTTTAAATGTGTTTTACAAAAAGAGTATATACTTTTCTATGTATTATTTAAAACAGAATTAATTAATTATCTGGTACTTCTGTCACCTCACATGGGATATCAAGGTTTCTAACACCAGCTTATTTGTTGCATTTTGAGAGATGTACACCTTACAATGCAGTATCACTCCATGTCTGTTATACCTGTCATATATTACCACAGTAAGTGTTACATAATGACCATTACAGAGCAGCTTGATTTTGATGTAGTGTGTTCAGAGCTTTTCCTTTGGCTTCCTGGTTCTCGAATTGAAAGTGTTACGACTTGTTCTCACTGCATCAGTGAGCGAACGAGATTTCTGTTTGTTAAATGGACTTGCAGCACAACAGAGGACAGGGGAGCGCTGATCCTTCTTGATTTTGCACAGTACACACTGCTTCTAGACTTCTTCATCTCTGATATGTTACGCGCCTCATGTTCATTTACATCAACTTTGAAATAACTTTGTTTTACACAACATTTTTATTATAGAGAAAAGCTTAATCCTAATAAAAAAAAAAACAATAACTGTAATATGATTTTGTTTGCGTCATTTTTAGATCCATAATTATAAGTGTATTACATTTTTCCTACAGTTTGAACAATCCTAACTGGTGATTTATAATTCCTGTGTGGGAAGATGTTGGTTGAAAGGTAATCATGTTTGAGTGTGATTGTGCAGAAGTTAGCGTGGGAGCAAAGATGTAACAGTGAGTGATTGGAGAAACAAATATTTAGGTTGATACAGTAGTGCATGAGTAGGAAAAACACTAGTAGCACCACAGGGCTGTTAGTGTTGTGTGAATGGGAGAAACTGCCCTGCTTTTTCCTGTACAGTTAAACTAATGCAGGACTTTGGCTCCATCCGTAAAAGGATCTGTTTGGAATTAATTTTTCCTGCTTTTCACTCAGCAAAAGTTACAAGTAAAGATCTAGTAACTGTTTGGCTAGAGAGACAAAAGTTTGTGCAGCAATAAACCAATTTGTTCCTACTTGAGCAAGCACTATTCACTGTACTAATGCAGGATAAGAGCAGAAAAAATGCATGAAGAGAGACTGTGCAGCCCACTTTGTCATCTACATTTTTTTCTCATATTTGTTAATAACTATCCCCTTTGAGGTAAATATTGTTTATCTCCATTACCACTTAATGAATCGTTCCTATGCATCCTATCTTAAACAAATCATTTAGAACGGGGTCCTTATTTACAGGGAGGACACTCACTGATCTCAATCTCCCAAACTAGCACCAGGTAAAGGAATCAATGAGGCTTCCCTGAGTTATTCTGAGAAAGGAAATTGCTTTAAGAAGCAATACTTTGTAAGGTGTAGATGTGGGAACGACATTCACAGGATACACCACTGGAATTGGATCAAAATGAACTCGAGTGCCAGAATTTGTAGGGCCCTACCTCCTAAAGAAATGTTGATAAAAGTTTTCCTTTTTGTCCTTTTTGATGGGGGAGCCCACTCTTTACCCTGGGGGCGCTCACTCAACTCTATTTTTCCACCCCTGTGAAGCGACATACAGCAGATGAGCAATATCCTTCAGCAGCGAAATGGATGGCAAAATCCATCTGTAAAATGAAGAGGTCCATGAGGAAGAAAAAGTGCGATGAAAAAGTACTCTTCACTTGTAATTGTCATAATTGTAAGCAATATCACCCATCTGGTACATTTCCTCATAATGTTGCTCGTATATCAAAGCCTTAAAACTCCCCTCTGCTCTGCCCTCTACTGTTACAGGCACACACACACACACACACACACACACACACGCTGTTAT
Source organism: Neoniphon sammara (assembly GCA_900302535.1). NCBI lineage: Eukaryota > Metazoa > Chordata > Actinopteri > Holocentriformes > Holocentridae > Neoniphon > Neoniphon sammara. The sequence goes on from OMKZ01056273.1 coordinate 13,330, forward strand.
AAATGAAAAGCTAATAAAATTCAGTTCCCTTGGTAGCTGATTTGACAATAAATCATGTCTGTTTAATGAGGAGAGGGATAAATGACAATGTCAGCAATTAATTGGAATCATGTATTCAGTCTGTCAAATCTGTGTGTGTGTGTGTGTGTGTGTGTGTGCGTGTGTGTGTGTGTGGGTATGCTTGAGTGTACTTCTGTCACTTGACTACCTGTCATAATAGGACATGGTGGAACATGATATGATAGTAGAAACGTCCAAGATCCAGGCTCAGACAGGATCTGCCTGTCTCGGTTTAGTAATATTCCAAGTCCTTTTTGAATAACAAATCCCACTAATGTGTTGTAATTATCCCATAATGAAACATGAGTGTTCCTCATGGTCTAATCGGTGTCTCTGTCTGTCCCTGGTGTCTGTGTGTGTGTGTGTGTGTGTGTGTGTGTGTGTGTAGTCTGTCTGTATAATAATGCTAATCCTAATCCTACTATTACTACTGCTCATGTTAATACCATTACTACTACAGATATTGATACTATTACTACTACCAATAATAATCATAATCATAATCATAATCATAATCATAATCATAATAAATGAATAAATAAATAATTTTAAACTATTTCTATAGCACTTATCTTAAGTGCTATAGAAATAAGTATAATATTCAATCCCAGTATTTACAGGGAGAATAAGAATAAAAAAATTAAGCAAAAATGGGAAATGCACAAGAAAATAAGTTATAAAATAAATAAATACAGATAATAAGGATCACCTCAAGATTACAAATGGGCACAATCTAAAACAGTTACATAAAATAAAGTGAGCAAAAAATACATTTTAGGAAACAATTTACAGTGAGATTAAACACTAAATCATGTTTTTGCGAGCTGTAAACTTGTTTGTATGCCTTCTGTAAGGTGAAACATATCAGGATATGAGTTCAGCACTTCCCTGAAAATATTGCATAGTCATCATTGTTGAAGGGGAGAATCATAGTTTGAAATCGAGCGTCATGCAGGACTAACCTGCAGGCCCCAGCCTGATCTGTGATGTCAAACTAGAGCTTTTGAAGTCCTTTTACACTGAGTGCATTGATCCAAATATAAAATTAGTCCCCCACTAGATGGTGGATCCATTGATGCAATGACTGACTGTCCTGCTCTTTCTCAAACTGTGTGTCTGCACCTGCTCTGATTTTTCATCTTTCTACTGTTTTAAAACAATTTCCTTGTCCCTTAGAGTGGACAGCGATCAAGCTCTGACTAAGTGTATGATTATTTTGATCACCAGTTCACATTTTGCCTTTGTCCAGCCTTACCAAAGCCTCCGCTGCTCCCGGCTCAGCTTGCTGCCCCAGGGGCTTGAGCCGGAGCCGGCAGAGTGAGCAGTTCAAGCTGATAAGGATTGGACCTCCTCAGTCCTCAGTTTAAAGTCAGACGGGGGAGAGTCTGGGGGAGAGAAGGCCTCCACCTCACATGACCCCTCTGTGGAGAAGGAGACCAGCAGCTGAGAATCTAAATGTTGGCAGGCAGAGACAGATACTGGATTCTCTTGATATAGAGACAGCTGGCATATATATCTGTGTAAACACCTATAGACTGGATTCATGACATTCAAATTCACTTGCAAAAGCAGATATCTCCAACTGTATTCATTTCTATAAACCATGTTTTGTTCAGGTAATATCAGTCAAAAAAATCATGCTAGTAGGCTAATGCATGGATGATTTGGCTTTTGCAACAGGTTTTGGAATCAGAGAGCACATATGTGAAGCATTATATGCAGCAGTCATTTCTTCTAACCGATGGCATTTATCTGTTTTTAGCAAATGAACTCTTTAGTCTTTCTCTCATCAATTAACCAGCTAACAGGCTTGATGTGGGCAGAGGAAGCCGGAAGTTCACACAGAGCTGACATTCACTGTAATGAAGGAAAGTATGTATGCGTGTGTTTGAGTGTGTATATGTGTGCATACGAGTGCAAGTGTGTGTGTGTGTGTGTGTGTGTGTGCATTTGTTTGCAGGCAGTGAGCTCGAGGATGTGTGTCTGAAAGAGCCAGACTTATGCCTATTTTACACCCAAATGCTCCTCCTGTACAGACACTTTTAGTAAACATATTTTCACGCCCTACCTGCAGCAGTGAGCCAACAACTCTTGAAAACTGTTTGCACCTCCTCTCTTCCCCGATGGAAAACTCTCCCCGCTCCAGGAGCGAGGAGGGGATAGTATGGAACAAGACTGCCAATGCAGCATAAATCTTTGTCCTGCTTTTCACACGGCGCGAGCTATTCTCACGCTGTGTATTGTAAACACGCCCCTGGCATATTTAGGAATTCATACAGTCAGGATGTTACCTCGTACATTGTCGTATTTTTAGAGGGATATGCTGTTGTCTGTTTTCTCTCTGCGGCCATGTTGGCAAGCGGCTCATTTGCGTTGAGGTTTAACAATTTGTACTGGTCAGCATCCCTGAATAAAACTCTACTTTTATATAGAAGGACAACAACAGTGTCACAGAGAGGGGGATTAAAAAAAAAGTCATCACTGGTTTCTTGATAAATGCCTGTTGGTGGATAGCTGATTTATAAGGTAAATGGCCACTGGAGTTTAGGTTTCTAATTCAATCTAATATTCTATTCTACAGGTGACAAAAACAAAAACAAACTAAAGTGTCTTAGCATAGTGTTGGACCACCATGAGCTGCCAGAACAGCTTCAGTGCTTCTTGGCATCGATTCTCCAAGTCTCTGGAACTCTCCTGGAGGGATGAGCACCATTCTTCCAAAAGATACTCTACATAGAGAGGGATATGATGGTAGGGCTGCAGTGCATAAACCACTCATTACAAAGACAAATGCACATTTGAGAGTTCAGTGATGCAATATGGTCGGATGAGTCGTCCTTCACCATGTTTTCCACAAGTGAGCGAGGGCGAAGAGAACGGGACAGGCCTGACTGCTGCACCCCTACAGTGCGGGGGTCCGGTGGATCTGTTATGCTGTGGAGGGCGTTTTCCCGCAAATCAATACACAGTTATTCGGAGTGATCACCTTTGTCCCATAATGAAACATTTCTGTTTTGATGGGAGAAGTCATCTCTTCCAGGATGACGATGCCTCCATCCACAGGGCACGAGGGCTCACTGAATGGTTTGATGAGCATGAAAATGATGCAAATAATTTGCTATGGCCTTTGCAGTCACCAGATCTCAACCCAAGTGAAAACCTATGGGAGATTTTGGAGCGATGTGTTTGTGCTCTCCACCACCATCAGCAAAGCACCAAATAAAGGAATATTATTTGGAAGAACGGTGTTTATCCCTCCAGTAGATTTGAAGAATTGGCGCATTGAAGCAGTTATGGAGGCTCGTAGTGTCCCAAAACCTTACTAAGACACTTTATATTGTTTTTTACTTTAATTTGTCTCCCATCTGTATGTCAATCTATGGTTTCTTGATTATTATTACACATGACATTATTCTTTTACTGCATCTTAATGGCATGTCATGATTGTGGAGCAGTTTGTGTTGTTAATCTATTTTAACAGCAAAATTGGCACATTAAACTAGTCGACTCTACCCATCAGAAACACAGCATGCTGAATACTTCACTATATATAAAGTATTTTTTAGACTAACCTCAGAAATCATTTTCAGACCATGTTCAATCAGACAGTAAACAGAATCACTGTTGGGGCTCCTGTCTCCAGCTGTGAAACATCAAACGTCCAGCTATTTATTTGTCTTGTGGACATAAAACATTCGCAACAACCTGCCTGAAGAAATATGACCAGCAGTCTGTGTGTCTTTTAGCACACAACAGAAAGCTCATGTTTTTGCATTTAACAGGTAAGTTGCTCACATTTTGTTATACACCCAGTGTTATTTTGCTTGTTGGGAGTCCAGCATGGTGTCTGAAATTTGCTGAGCTGGCCTCCACGAGCTCTGGGTGTTGATGGCTCATGATAACGAGCCAGCTGCACAAATTTACACCTCACTGTAGGTGATTGTTGATGAAGTGATATGCAAATCTCATTAAAATGTACAATGTTATTGCATGTAGTGGTAGTAGTAGGAGGAGTAGCATACACAGGAATGCTCACTCACTTGATGAAATATAAAACAAGAGAAAACAGCAGGGCAGTGAAGCTCCAGTCTCTTTAGATAGACGATACCTAAGAATAAATTTTAGGAATGTGTTGAGAAGGCTTTTAACATGCAGTTCACCTATATTTTCCTATTATTAGTTTCACCCCTTATGAACTTTTCATGATTTCTTGCTTATAACCTTCTCAAAACTGGTCTATACCTAGAAACCATGATGCAAGCAAGCATCAAATGGAGATTTTCCTCCTCAGCTGCAAGCCATATTACTTCCATCAAGAAAATAATTTGGAACAATTATTCAGCTTAGCCATATTTATAGATTTGATTACTTAAGTATAGGAAGATGCTCAGACATTAGTTCTGCTGCTTGAAAGAACACTTTTGCTACACTTATTCACTTCACAGTTTGCATGTGCAAAGGAAAACTGGAGAATAAAACTTTGAGAGAGTCATGGAATGGTCAGTTGAGGTAATTACCCATGCTAACATTTTAATTGTGCACAACAGAAATAGTGAAATGTGGTTGACGCAAAACACATCACTGAAGGTCAGCTGTGCAACAGCGTGGGCAGGGACACCAGGTTTCCAATGTCCACAATAATGCAAAATGCAAGGAGTTTTACTGGTGGGTGATAGGCTTAATTACTATTGCATGAACTCATTTTGGCATTACATTGAATATAATGAACATTTATTCATATGTAAAAGTTCTGTACTGCAGCTTTAAGAACTTTTTTTCTTTCCTGAGATTAAAAAAAATGTGACTGTGGCCTCTTTTTATAATCAGTGGGTCAGTTTAATGGGTCATGCCATCGTGCAAACTCTGCAATGTTCGATCTGAAGTGACAAATCAGACCAAGTGGAAGAAGAAACTCCCTCAAGCCCCAACCATCCAGCACACAAATGGTCTCTTTTTGATCTATGGACGAATGCTGGGTTGGGGTTGGTTTGCAATATTGAAACACACCAAGCACATCACAGCTATAGGAGGAAGGATGAAAGGATGAAAGGCCCCACTATCTCCACTGAATCAGTTCATCTGCCCAGGGCCTCTCAGCCACGCTACCCCAACGCTGCCACCACTGCCTCCTGTTTTGCGGCATGTCCTATTTACTTATTTATTCGTCCCTCCTCCACCCATGACTTACTTCTTATCTTGCCCATTAAAATTAATCCTCATCTAAAAATATCTACTCTTGCTCGTCAGAGAGGATGTAGTCGAGGAGGAGATAGTCGTACTCTCGATCTGCCTCTCTCTGCCTCTGTCTCACTGCCAAGGGCTTAAGTATTCTATGTGTGGAAAAAAAACACTCTTCTCAACTCTTTCTGAGGTAGAAAATGACAAACACAACTGTGTTTGTGAAATCTTAATCACATGCTGCCATACCTCCTCTTCTACTGAGGCATGGCTGCCTCAGTGTTTGCTGTTTGGAAAAGTACAGCATGGGCTTGTTGACACAGACGCTATTGAAACCATATGAATTCATTAATTTTGTTCCATAGCCATATTAGCAAGAGTTAGGAAAATGACTGAAGGTAGGCAAGGAAAAATACATTTATGGATAAAGGAAGCTGAAGAAGACATCTGCTGTAGCAAATGGACATTTGACAAAAAATAATCAGCGGTCAGACCACATTTTAAGTACAGGGCAATATGGGCAAAATCAAATATCACAAGATGTTTGACTGAATACCTCCATATGGATATTATAACAGTATTTACACACCTTGGATATTTGCACACAGAGATTTTTAATGAACAGTCATAAGTAATGTGGGTATGATGACCAAGCAGGTACAGAACAGCTTCAACAATCTAATAAGTTCAGAAAATTGCACCCGTTTACGGTAATGCAGCCTTTAAAACCAAGAAAAGACAACATTTATACATCATAACACCAATTATAATATCCAAAGTCCCAGATCATATCTAGTCTCATATCAAAATATCAATATAATATCAATATATTGCCCAGCCATATTTTAAGGTACCACGAAACGTTTGAATTGTTCCAAAGTAAATGATCAGAATGAGGAATGAATAAACAAGTCCAAAAAGGGAAAGGAAATAAAATCTCACCACCTCCCACTGTTTTAAAGGCTTTCACCTCTAATTGTTCAGTTTGGGGCTGGCGAGCTGCCGGTGTGTATTACCCACGGCCTTGCAGGTAACACACACCGGCACTACCACAAAGAAAAACAAACGGAGGCAATGCAATCACAACGACCGGCGAGGCTGTTCAGGTTGGATAATAACTGTCCCCCTGTGTGAGAGTGTGTGTGTGTGTGTGTATGTGTGTGTGTGTGTGTGTGTGCCCTTGTGATTATGCCCCAGTGTGATGCTTTAGCCCAGCTGATTAGCTGTCAGCAGGTTCTGAGCACCCGACAGGCACACACACACACACACACACACACACACACACACACACATACACACACTCGCACTCACACAAACATGACCCGGCAACAGACAATACCCACTGGGCAGGTCACCACACAGTTGAGGGAGGCATATTGCTTTTAAAAGGACCAGTGTTTCCGCACACACACACACACACACTTGCACACACAAATACACACACACCTCCTCCTTGCCAGCCTTCTGCTCTCTTGAGCCATGTGGCCACTCAGATTTTTGGGGGCAGGTGACAAATAAATGGGCTCACGGCGAGGCTGGAACGTAGATTGTCT
>OMKZ01056274.1:0-13649 GCA_900302535.1 Neoniphon sammara
GTGTCGCCACCTCTCTCTGGGAGCACTTCTCTCTCTCTCTCTCTCTCTCTCTCTCCCTGTTGATGTCTTTCCTTCTATTTCATTCTATATGATATTTCAACAGAGCAGTGATGATGAGAGAAGCTTTCACACACACACACACACACACACACACACACACACACACACACACACACATATATATACCCTCTCTCTCTGACTAGCTGTCTTACGTGTGTTGTGGTAACCAGCACCGGATTTTCACACTCCCATCAGGATTCAGCTAAAACTAGGACACTGTCTGACTAAACGACCACTGGTGAGGGAGGTACGTTTGGTGTGTGTGTGTGTGTGTGTGTGTGTGTGTGTGTGTGTGTGTGTGAGAAGATACAGATAGAGATCGCAAGTATGCATATGTGAGATTGTGTGATATGTATATGTATGATAGTGTGAGAGATAAAGAAAAAAAGAAAGAAAAAGAAGATATTCATGCATTTCACCAAATTTGAGAGGCAAATTGCAGCGTGTCTGCCTGTTCAACATTGAGAGGCAGAAGCATGAGGCAGAATGCTGACAGAGAGACAGATACAGAAAGATACAGCTTGTTTTTGTGGTAATGAGAGAGAGAGAGAGAGAGAAAGATGGACAAGGAGAGAGTGGAGCCAAATAGAGAAAGGTAGTACTCCAGACTTAAACTGCTGCACGTTTTTGCCCTTCTCTGCTCTCCTACAACCCTCTGCTCTCGTCCTTCTTACTGAAAGACACCATTAAATTTTGTGTTAAAAGGGACACTGTGACTTTGGTCAATTCTGACACGCTGTTGTCTTGGTAAACAACAAAAGTACCAGCAACTTAATCGTGCCCTTTTAATATTCTTCCTGAAAAGGGCTTAGTGAGCGTACCGTTAAATCTTCAGTTTGGCCATTTGGCCGACTTGCAGTTTTAATTCCTGCTGGTATTAAGATGTGGCCGTGCTGAAAGGAATGATTTCTGCATGCCTCAGAATGGACCACATGTTTCTTTGATTTTGTGTTTCCCTGCCTTCTAACCCAATGCATGCTGGGATAAGCTTCAGCCCCTGGATTTGGGGACCTGTGTAATGCAGTAGGTGAAAAAGGTCTGAATTTTCCCATTTAAATGTGGACTGCATCAATCTGCCCCAAATTTGTAATTCTTGAGGCATATGGATACAGTTTTCCGGTGTTCTTCAGCAGAAAATAGTTTCTAACAAAACTCTTCACCCCTGAGGGATGTGGGTAACGCTGGGTAATTGTCCAAAGACACACAATTCAGCTGGACTGGAGGCTCAGAGACATATGTAGAGAGACTTTCATTCTTGAGCACTGGGGAAAGCATAGCAGCCAATAACGGCTGGCTAAGATGACATGAACTGTTTTTGGCCAATCACAGCCAACCTAAATGTCACTGAAGTTCTTCACAGTTGTCATCAGCACTGAGCAACCAGTCAAAAAAAACTGCTGAAAGGTGAAGGAAAGATGCTAAGCCATCTTCTCCATTGACTTCCATTCACACAGAATAGCGTTTGGTGTCTGTGTCAAGGAGGCCGGAAGAAGGAGGTGTGGCTTTGGGCATTACGTGTTTTAGACCGATGTGCACAGGCTTCTCTTATAGAACAGTGTTGATGTTTCTCTGACTTTCACACAATGCACGCACACAATGCAGCGAAAAAGTCAGAGTCCCCATAAAACCTAATTAATACATAATGCTAGCCCTATGATATTCTTTAAAATGCATATCATGACATTTTACACTTTAGTCGAGCCATTTCTGAAACAGTTTGCCCCCTAATGTGACAGCTGTCTGGTGAAGTGGCATCCAAGACCGAAACTGAAAATGTCATGTTGTCCCTTTAAAACTGCATATGTTAGATGGTTGATACTGCGTGATAGAGCGCCTCGATGTGAATCCACTCCCAAGTTGAAATACCCTTTCTTTGCTATTCAAATTGGATCCCTTTCAATCTGCAGATCGGATGAGTTAGTGCTTATTCAACTCCCGTGGCAGCGTGGGATACGGACAAATGCTGAATGAGAAGTGCCTGCCAGTGGCCAGTTGGCATCAGTTACAGTGCGGCCCGCTGGCCCACATGATAATGGATGTTCAGCCTGGGTCACTGTGGTGGGGTTAGTGTTGGGTTACTTTTCTTTTATCCTGGCACGGGTCAAAGAAGTTATCGAGGTCAGAGCTACAGAGTGAGAGCTTTTTGTCTCTCAGTTCCCTTCGGTAACTCGTCTGAAGTGAGCTGAGGGCAGTATACTCCCGATTCAATGCATTCAAAATGTCAATAAAAATGGACATTGATTTGGTAATATTAGAGAGATTTTTTTTCAGTAATTTCTCAGGAGTTTGACTATGACAACCTTGTCACTGCATATTTCAATTAAATTTTGGCCAAAAAGTAAATAAAAAATAAATAAGTAAATAAAAAAAAAACTGCTCCTGGAGCTAAATGAAAGCAAGCAAGCAAGGAAGAAAACACCATATTTATCACAATCTTCCAATGTTTTCCGTTCGAGGGTCTAGTTTCAACATGTTCTAAATAATATTTCCAAATATTTCTAAGCAGAATGTTAAACAAATAGAATCAGTTTTGGCTCCTATTACTTGGCCACAACATTTGGTTGGGGAAATTAAATACTCCATCATAAAACCCTAAAAAATCAGATGCCTTCTTAACTCCAACATTGAAACTTTTTTCTAGGATTAAATTTAGATCCAGATATCTTCATTCATCATGTACAGGATTTAGTACAGCTTGTGTGACTGCTGTGTGTTCAGCATGTCAGCTGTGTTACTCTGCTCTGCTCCGTTCAAGGGGAAATAAGTGCTTCTTCCTCTGAGGAGGAGTGACAGGGTGGCCACTCTGACCCGCTGTGCATGTCTGTACGTGTCATTTTCATTTCTTTTTCAGTGAGAGGTATCTGTCGTCCAGACAGGGCTGATGATGTCTTCGTCTCTGTCAGACTTCCATTTTGCCGGGGAAAAAAAAAATCACCTGAGTTGAACTTTTTCTAGGAAGACAGATTCATCATCATCTATTTAATGAGGCCAATTAGAATTGAAGAAATGTTCATAATTAAAGATGAGCAATGGAGTTTTCAGCCACCATTAGTAATGGCAGGCAAAGTGGGTCCATGTACCACAATAGCAGCACTTATCTCTTGGTAAGAGAACATATGAGCAAGCCACAAACACGACTCACCCAGGATTCATGTCAGCAGACGAAAGAGACACAGTTAGGTTTGGGAGAGCAAAGAAACCAAAACCTGATCATATGATGAATGGAGGACAGTCTTGGCTAAAAGGAAATGCTGCATTCATTTTGGAGAAGCACTTTATTAACAGTGCAGACGCAGCATTCTCCTTACTCAGCTGGTAACCAGAATCAGATGTATTGGATCAGAATCAGATTTATTGGCCAAGTATGTTACACACACAAGGATTGGTGAGGTGTCTTGTACGGTTATCTGAGACACCTGCGCCTTAGACTGTCAATCAAAACGAAAGGGCGGGCGTTTCCTCTAAAAGCTGCTGCATTTAGAACCAGATTTAAACACTGTAGCCTTGTAAACATTCAAAATTAAGACTTTTCGAACATCTTTGAAGGTCATGAATTTCATTCAATGTTGAGGTCAAAAAACATATAGTTGGAAAACCTGTTTAAATTTAATGTAATGCACACCATCTTGTCTTTGTAAAGCTCGTGATTAAAGAACGCCAAAAAGAAAGACAGAAAGGAGAAAGGCTGGCATAACACTGGAATGATACTGTCAAAAAACAACTGAAATTTGCCCAGAAAAGTTGTGTCCATTTTCTGACAGACCAGTGTGGCCACCACCTCAAAGTGAGGTTGCCATTGGTACCACTAGACATGGTAGGTTGCAGCGAAAGGCACTCATCCTTTTTAATGAATAATGCAAACAATGCTAATTCTAGGACTACAATACAAGGCTGTTGTTGTTTTTTAACATGGTATTCATCTTCAGAATACAATGCTCCAGAGAATAAAGTTTCATCCCTTGAGATCTGTGTGTGTGTGTGTGTGTGTGTGTGTGTGTGTGTGTGGTTTGAGAAGCTGTCATGCACCCTTGAGGAGGTGAGAACAGAGGGGAAGTATGAGAAAAAGGAGACAGAATGGATTGAAACTGAAAACTCAGGAGAGAAATAAACAAAAAACAAACTCTTACCATCACAACTCGGAAGAGCATGACTCCACTGGTGATTCCGCTCGCACACAATTGGCTCCTGGTCACTAAGTGTGTATCCGGGGTCACAGGTAAACGAGACCCGAGAACCAATGGCAAAACTGCTGCCATGGCGACGACCGTTGACTGGTATTCCAGGATCAAGACAGGAGTCTGACTCCATCATCACACCTGAAAATCGACCAGGCACACACTGCAGAGTAAGGAGGAGGGCAACAGATGCGTGTGTGTTTGTGCATGTGTGTGTGTGTGTGTGTGTGTGTGTGTGTGTGTGTGTCGCATTTAAAGCTCATATTTTTAGTGTGTATTTAATTGAAATATCGCATAACTTTGTCTACATCTCCACAATATCAGTCAGTCTTACTTTCATATCTGATGCTGAAGCCCGCGGCGGAGCGGCTGTTGTCGGTGGTGAACAACAGGAACAGGAAGTTGGAAGTGGAAATCAGGAAATGAGGTGCCTGGGTTCCGTGGTATTCACCAATCAGAGGAGAGGAGGCAGAGGGGCCATCCCTGATTTCCAGTGTGTCATAGTTGACCTCAGTCTGGAACCTAGACAGACACAAAGACAACAACACAGAAACACACACACACAAACATTTATCTGACTAACACACATAATCTGTACAAAGGCTATTTCAAACATTGGCTAATGGAATGCAACTAACACAAAACACTTCTTTACAATTTCTGGCAAATGGTAATACTGTCAAGATAATAGACAACATGTTTACAGAGGAGGAGGACTTGGCAGCAATGTTCAATTTGTCACCAAGAAATATTAGTCACCCATATTTTAAAGATATAGCAAAAATGGACAGAATGAACTTGAAGTAAATGAATAAATAAATAAAAACCTTTTGAGTAATTTGAATAACAGAGTCCAAAACTGCTGCCAAAATTAACACCAGTAGTGGAAAGTTGTGCATCATCCAAATGTCTCTGGATCTATGCAGTGTTTCCTGTGCATGTTGGCTGAATCCAACATGTCAGCCGACATGCTGACAAGGTACCTAAATAACACAAACACCCTGCCTGCCTATAGACTTTCAGTGAGGCAAACAATAACACCGAAACTGCACATGCTCAGCCATAGAAGACCTCTGGTACCGCCAATTTTAAGCTCTGCTCATGGAGAAATCGGGATGGAAAATTGGTAAATGGACAGCTGTCATTGCCAGTTCCACTGAACAAAACCTTAAGACAATATCTTTTCAGATAACAATACTGTTTTATTTGGCCGATTTGAAGCTTGAACCTTAAATGACATATCCAGGCTGTCCACATCTAACAGTGTGGACAGCCCTGGCTAACAGTTCAAATGACTCTCCCTCCTGTCGTCTTTGCCAATCTTCCTACCTAAATAATTAACCTGCTAATTGACGAAGTAACCACCTACAGTGACCAAATATCTAACTGACAAACTGAGTAATTAACCCACCTCTTCCCCACATATTTAGCTGCTATGCAGACGGAGACTCCAACACAAATGAGATGCCTTGTGGTCATCAATTCAGCCTTTACCACCATCCCAAGAGGACAAATTCCAGCTGCAGCAATTTCAGGCCACACTGCACCTGCTCTTGGCTTGTTTCCAGTGAAAAATGTAAATAGCCACCACTGATCATATATGACAACAGCTACTAACTACACAAAAATAACTGACTGGCCAAACTTACAACTTAACTTATGGGAGACTGACCAGCTAGGTAAATGAATTTACAGATAATTAAGAAGATAACTAGAAAAATTGCTAATTAAATAATTAAACTAACTAAATAAGTGACTGACTAAAAAAAACAACATAGAAAGCAAACTGAGCATCTCCCGACCTACATAACCAGTTAACGTACCTATCAAAGTGTATCTTCACAGCATGCTCTGGTTGAGCTTCAATCACCCACTGGCAACTCAGAGAATCTCTGTAGAAAGACGGCCAACCGGGAGACAGCAGGACGCCTGTGGGTGCTGTAAGGTGGCCTCCGCATGGAGCTACACACACACACACACACACACACACAACCAGAGAGAAAAAAGTAAATATTTCTTCTAATTGTGTTACAACATGAACATATTGTCACTTCCTCTAGGTAGCAGATTGTTGGCTCAACGTATCTTAGATTTCAACTCCTTTCAAAATTTTTAGATTTTATACAAATTTCATGCAGAGTTGAGCTTGCATTTATGCTGTACCAACACCTTGTGCTACAGTAAACTGCATTTGAGTTGTTCATTTTAAAAGGGTTAAAATTATTATAATATGATAGAATATGGCAATGATCGCATGTATTCTTATTAGGGCCCGAGCACCAGCGGTGCGAGAGCCCTATTGTAATTTCAAATTGCATTTCAAAGTAAGGTTGGCTTGTATAAGGTATCTTCCTTCTTTCTTTCTTTCTTTCTTTCTTTCAGCTCTTATTATTGTATTGTCATGGTATTGTACATTGTCCTTTGCTCAGTAGTTCCTGCCAGATGCTCATGTGGTCTGTTACGTTTCACTGAATCAACATCATGTCAACCCATCAGTCCCATCAAGCTAACATCTGGAGCAGCAGCCTTGAAACCCTTTAAATCTTGAGGTCACAACCTGCACAGTATCCACTGCTCTTCCAAAAGCACAGAGTTTGCAATACTTTATGTTTCAGTCTTTCCAATACTCTATTCTACTTCACCCTATTGATTGCTCCGATAACTTCAGACCTTGAACAAGCTGAAGAAAGTCATTTTTACTCTCTTCCTTCCACTTTCCTTCACTCGTTTTCACACATGCTGTAGATGCAGTGTAACTCCGTAATACTTGGATGGGATCCACCGGAGTAAGTCATTCTGGAAACTGAAACATAATTATCCATCCCAGTCCAAGGGGATGGATGATATTTTCCCATATCCCAGATTTATTAAGGCGACAACCCGCTTCAATTTGATTGTCTGCTCCATTCCATTTATTAACAACAGGCAGCACTTGGTAATGTCATTTAGACAATGCAATCAAGATGGAAAGAGTATGAAAAAGATGTGAATGAGCACAGGCTGATGGCTGTCAGTCGCTTTCAAATAGCGCTGAAATAATGGCACATCCTTATTATTACTTCCCATGTACTGGCTTATCTGCATGCTTTGGATGCATCTTTCTGTATCAGTTACTGCATATAATGAATGCATTTCTCTGACTGAGTTTCAGCAGAACTTGTGCCAATCCCATTTAAGATTACTGTTAAGAGTGAAAGGTTGTGTGCAAACAGGCTGAATTAAGACAGCAGAGAGGCTGCAGGCTAAAGCAATTAGAGGAGGAGGACATTTATACATTGTCTGAGGTGCATAACCATATTTTAGCCATGGCAGCATGGGATGTCCCGTTTCAAGCATACCTACACAGCCAATCATTTTAAGCCAATCAACCAGCAGCTGCAGCATTTTATAGTGAACATTACATGCCCCTACCCACTGTTTGTACAGCACACATCAGCGGCGTGCAAACACCGTGAAAGGAAAAGGGACAGATTTCCCTAAAGGAAAACTTCTGGACTGTCCTAGTGTTTCAGTTGACTGAGGTGCCGACCATTTAATGCAAAGTCTTGGGTTCGAAAGCAGCCTGGAACATTTGCCGCTTGTCAAATCCCCTCTCTCCCATCTTTTCTGTCTTTGTAACTGTGAAATGTCTAATAAAGCAGAAATGCTAAAGAAATAATCTTTGAAAAGGCACTTCTCCAGAAAAGCCATGGGTGCCGGGGGGCATGATGCTCCCCCGGGGAGGAATTTATGAAAATCTGCTTTTAAAAACTAATTTCTGGTGCGCTTTGTACAGTGGCATGTACACACCCATTCAATGGGAGAAAATGCAATGTACTTGCATTTCTAACCTCTCACCGAGATTAAAATGTAATCCAATCTAAAAATTACAGGCATAAAATGAAATGTGATATGAAATTGAGCAACTTTGAAAAATCAAATAGAATCCTACCAAAGTAGTTTCTTTGCTTAGTAAGATAGTTCCCATTTCCATTTTCGAGAAACAAAAAAGAAAAAAAAAAGTTTCCATACAAGTTAGGAAATATGTAAATGATGTTAAATTAGAGGCTCCATCTTGGTGTTTCAGTCTGAAAAGGGCACCTAGGACAAAAAGGGGCAATCACCCACCCTTTGCATACATATGGCATACAATTTGTGTGTGTGTGTGTGTGTGTGTGTGTGCGTGTGTGTGTGTGTGTGTGTGTGTGTATACCTTCACAGCGTGGTACAGCAGCAGACCAGACAACATTTCCTTCCTGGATGATACAAGTGACCTGGTCTGACCCCTGGATGAAAATGGCACAACAAATATTATTATTTTAACATTTATTAACATTTATTTTAGCAGTTACACTAATAGCACGTCTACTACTAATAATAAATAAGTTTAAAGAGTTCGATATGTTATTATTACCTGTGTCCTAATGAATCCTTGATCACAGCGAAATGCCACAGAGCTGCCCAGCTGGAACTGATCTCCAAACCTCTGACCATTGACAGGAACTCCTGGGTCGTGGCACTCATTCTGACCAAATGCTACAGAGACGAAAAAGGGAGAGAAAAAAATGGTCAACAAAAGGAGAATGGTCTAGGTTTGACCATATACATGGCTTATGCACAGATAAAAACAAATAAATTACGTGGAACAGAACTGTTTGAGAAACCAAAAGAGCTGGGATTAAACATCTGACAAGAAAATATTATTAATACCCCGTAAGCATGTTTTTACTGCTGAGTCTCGTCTTTGTGTTTGTATCTTTGAAGCGTGGCAGACCTTTCTTATTTTGAACAAAATGTATGCTGTTTATTTCTTCGATATATTCACTATGTGTCTGAAAGACACCTTTGAAAATGGTTGTCAGAGAAAAAGTTTGAAAATTATTTCAGTATCACTGTCAATGAATGTGACATCTCCACTGATATGGAAATATGGGATTGGAATTATCTTCTCGTGGATTCAACCCTGTCATGTTTAGCTTATAATATCCCCATTCCAGAGATTAACCTGATCCCACACGGAGCACACCCAGTGAGTGGACACGTCCCAGGTTGATTAGCTACTGATGGAAAGGATGAGAAGATGATGAGAGCAGCAGAGAGAAAAAGAGGGGCACGGGGGAGGGGGATCGGGGTATGCGCACACACACACACACACACACACACACACACACACAAGCATACTAGGATGCAACACCTTTGCATACATACACACTCAAATGCAAATATATAGGTAAGAGAAAATGTCTACACAAAGAAACATACATAAACACACATACAAAGCATGCATAAACACAGAAGAACTATGTACACACACACACACACACACACACACACACACACCTGACATGATCAGATGTGGTCGGCAGGGAGGTGAGGAGAGAGAAATAAGAGAGGAGAAACACCTAAAAAGACACACACACAAAGTGACAGCACAGACACAAACTCAGAGAGGGGGAGGATGGAGAGGAGAGAAAAGTAAAAGAGGAGGAAGAGGAGATACAAGGAGACTACAAGAGAAAGATGAGGAAGACAAGAGAAGGAGCGTGGAGATAAGAAAAGAAAATCTGAGTGGAGATGAAAGAAGATGAGAGGAGACTAGGGATAAAAAAAGAGGAGAGGGGGCTGGGCGTCTGCGACGGTAACAGGAGGCAACAATCCTCAAAACTCATTTCAGTTCCAATGCTCAGTGCAATTCCCTCACACAACAGAATGAGGGTATGTATGTGTGTGTGTGTGTGTGTGTGTGTGTGTGTGTGTGTGTGTGTGTAAAACTGATCAATTTAAAGGCAAACCCAATCAGAAAAAGTTCCATTCACCGCAGATCAAACAAAAAAATAATCTAAGAGTTCACTTAGCTGTGCAAGTATGCAGCAGGTAAACAGTGTGAAAATGAATGTCTGAATGGTAAACTTTCAACATACAGCATAAATGATAAAATAATACTTGAAACTTCAATTACTGTAGAATCAAAAGGTATCTAAATGAGGTTAGTTACTAATCAGTCGCAAATTACTTTTATTTTCTTTGATTTCTTTGAAGTTTTTTTTCACAGACAGGTATTCAGCAGTTTTGCCACAATGACTGGAATTACTTTTGAGTGTCCAATTAAAATTTAAGACGGATGTCCATCTGTTAAAAGAGAGCTGATTGAAAATGTATTTACAAGTGTGAAGATAGATAGATAGAGATAGATAGATAGATAGATAGATAGATAGATAGATAGATAAATAAAATAAAAATAAAAAAAAACACTTTGATTCAAATGTTATACATAACCTACTTGGTCAATGATATGCCTCCTAATGCAGCAATCTTATTAGAATAACACTAAAGATCATTTTACTGACTGAAATAAACATCAAATACAGAATATCTGACACACTTTGGAGCATGTGCATCAGTAAACTTTTGACTTTGGGAGGCAAAAACAAACAAACATGTTCATTACCCTTGTGAGTTGGATTAATCTGCTGATTTGTGTTACTAATTCCTATTGTGGGTTGTCAGTAAGATTACAATCTTATTCCCACATGTTAGTATATTGGTATCAGACTATAATGCACAAACTCTCATTGCCTTGGCTTATTCTGTCTTGTGTCTCCAGCTTGGCAACACACTCATCAACTTTTATGTAATTAGCACACACTCTGAAACCCAGTCTGCATGTTGTGGACACTTGGCTTTTTCACCTGTTTATCCTGTGAAAAGGTTAGCTAACAGTTAGGTTTAGGAAAATAAAACAACATTACTTAAGGTTTGATGTAGGCAAATAAGACTTTGGTTACATTTAGGCAACTACAATAATTTGATTAAGATTAGGGTCCGGTTTTGGTCATGAGATAAACATTAAGGATTGAACCTGAATTGTCAAAGTTAAAGCTGAATGCATACACCGACCCACCACCATGAATCCAGCACCTTTACTTTCCACTGTAGCATTTCAGTATCAGCATGTGTTTCTCTCACTTGTTTGTTTATGAAGCATATATTTGCATTTTAAGACATTGAGCTCATTTTGGGAAATTCCAGGTGACCAGGCTGCTCCAGCTTACTGATGGTACATAACCTGTGTGTGTTCAGACAGACAAAAACACTGCCATACAGAATATCTGAAATTTTATCACAAATGAAGCAAGTTCCCTGACTTTGGAGCACTTACTTCATAGCCTACAGTGTTTTATTTAACCTACGTTACATTTTAGAGACTTGGAAGCATTTAGCAACATAAAACTTAATTTAATATTTAAACATAGTGCCTTTATAGCCTGTGGCATTTAATATCAACTTCTCTGAAATAGAAATAAAAACAATAAAGTTAATACAAATTTCTTCTCTTATTTTTATGACCCATCCTGACTCATAATATTAGAAGCACTACTCTGAGCAGATAAACTGTCCAACCTGATGTCCCAACCATCATATGTTCTGTTTACAGATTCTAACATTACTAACATAAACAGATGTGGCTATGCCCAGAGCAACACACATCAACATTCATATATGCATTAAAATGTTAATAGACCAAATTACTGAAACAGCTCAAAGATCCTTGAGCTTTCTAAAGTCCCAATACGGTATTAATATGAGCAGAGATATTCTAATTACACTTTTAAAAAGTGTCATTGTCAACAAATGTGTGACTGTAGTTTGACACTGCAAACATCTTGTGTTATTTTTGCATGAAAATATCAATGTATACCTGTACTGTGTTTTATACAGTGGTGTTGGCCATATTAAGAGCTTACAATAGCTGTTTAAAATATCAGTGGTGTAAAGTAAATTTATTTTTTCTGCATTTTTGTACTTTACTTGAGTATTAATGTTTCTAGCTACTTTCACTTTTACTTCGCTATATTTTAAGGATAAAATGTGTACTTTTACTGCGATACATTTTCCCTGAACACCTTCATTACTCCCGCAAAACTAAAATCTTGTAAATGTGAGGCACAGTGAGGCATGTGGCAAACAGGCAGCATTATAATCAGTAGGGATGAGCAGTTTGCTTAGATGAAACCAGTACTTTGTAAGCAGAGAGTAGGCCGGTCCGGGCCGGTTCTCCATACCGCAGCCTGGCAGCCCTGACCAGGACCATCATAACAGGTAATATAATAGGTAATATAATAGGTATGAAGTATCAACACTGCGTATGATCTTGATCCATAGTATGATGGTCCTGGTCAGGGCTAGGTGGCAGCTGCTTCCCCCTCGAGGGGGTGCAAAGTACACATTTTATCCTGAAAATATAGTGAAGTAAAAGTGAAAGTAGCCAAAAACATTAATAGTCAAGTAAAGTACAAAAATGCAGAAAAAAATACTTAAGTACAGTAACAAAGAATTTTTACTTCCAATTTAATGACTAATGTCATTGTCATGGATCTGACAGTTGCAACATGGCTTTCGGCCACCAGTGGCAGCATAGAGCACGATGTTAACAACGACATCATTGGAAATTGCCTCCACTGATGATATAATCAGTGAAATACACATTAATGTAGCTAAATTAATGGAAATTGTCTCTTGGCAGCACTGAGCAAAGCAGCATTCTCTTTGGGGAGAGAAGAAGAAAACGGCATCCATCGTCCAGGATTTTACATTGGTTGTACTGAGCTAAATGTAAATAATGTTGACCCCGATGGGAATAAGTTGTGTTTTTGTTACTTTAAATTCGCCTTACAATGATGTACAGTTGCCTGAAATGTGGTAGACAAGTTCAGCTTGCATTCGGTCAGTTCACTTTTTCAAAATTTGTCAGTTAAGCAACTTTATTAGACACCAAAGCCTAAAATGGGTGCTTCACAAAGCTAGCGATCCAGGACCTTGATACGTAGTATGATGGTCCTGGTCAGAGCTGCTGCCTGCCAAAACTCCAATAGCCTACCCAACGTGAATGCACATACATCTATGATCGCATTTTCAGCAAGAAAACACATCTGCTAACATTAGGTCAACACACTTAACAGTTAGACTGCTTAAATCGCTTATCTCGGGTTCAGTGTGTTTGTGTCCAGCACAGACCTGCTGTGGGCTTTTAATCCGTGCTGGAGAGAACACCGCTGCCTTTCCAAAACTGTTCAGTTTTCAGCTGATCTCCAGTCAGTGACTTTATTTATACCCTAGATAACGTCATCTCCTGTGTGATATCGAGTGCTGTAAGCACAGAACCTGAATGGATAGAACGATCATTCTCATTCAAATCAACGCTTGAGGATGGTCAGAGCAGCGGCCATTTTTATGTGTACCGTTGCCATGGTACCGTTGAGCTAAATACTGATTTATGGTAAGTCGCTAAGTCTCTGAGGTGAGTGAGGCAGAGGTTTAACAGCGAAGCAGTGGAAAGGAGTCTGCTCACTCCAGCTGTCCCCCCTGCCACCACACATAGCGGTGGTGTTTTGTTTTCTTTCTTTCTTTTTTTTTTTTTTTTCTTTTCTTGTAGAA
>OMKZ01056279.1:1351-14314 GCA_900302535.1 Neoniphon sammara
CGAGGCGTTTTCTGCTCCGTCATTCATCTCCATCTCATTAGCCCCGCTGTAATGGACCTGCCCGCCCTCCCTCTCTCTCTCTGCTGCACCGGCTGCCGCTGCATCTCTCACACCTCCGGTTTGTTTTCTTTGGTGGGAGGCAGATTACTTGGTTGCATTTTTTTTGTGTGTGTGTTTGTCTTGTTTAGGTTCACGCTGCACAATTACAAGCAGACTAGGGCTTGTAAACAGAAGTCACAGAGACTCACGAGCAGTTCATTTCGGTGTCCTGTCATGTTGCCAGGGTAGAGATTTTAACAGCAGGAAGGAGTCAAAACAATGCTGATTCGAGTTCCTGTGACTTTAGCTGAGCTGGATGGACTCGTCTGCTCTCTTTTGCTGTAATCAAACACATGAAGAGGTAGCTGAATATAAGCATACGTCCAGGCTTCAGATTCCCTCACTTCAGTCAAATGCTGGCAGTCAGATACCAACATCCATCTCCATATATCCATAAACCCTTGCATTTTAGGGTTGTTTTCTGCAGTTGTTCAGATTACATTCTTATTGTCTTATTGTCTTATTGTAGAGATGTCATGAGAATTATTGGTGCTTTGTTAATATCAAAAAATTGGAAACAGTGCCAATACTAATGTTGCAGTCAAGCCTACAGGACTATAAATCCATGTTGCACTGGATCTCAGTGCTCTTATTCTAATGTAGCCTACATGTTTGAGTACTGAAACACATAAAGTCCCCGTTTGCTTGTTCATGTTTATGCATATTTTAAAAATAGAGCGGTCTGTGCAGAATGGGGTCTCTGTTTTTGTCTCGGTATTGAATCAAGTATCGTGGATGATGGAGAGAATCAATGGTGTTGGTATCAAGAACAGAGATACTGCTGTTGTGACATGCCTCGTTCTCCTGGAAGAGGACGGAGGTGCATTTTCGGTCTCTGAGGTGCCATCCGAATTCGAACGGCGTTTCTCTCATCTGACCAAAAGAACCAAACAAAGATACTTCAAATAAACTGCTCCAAACATACTTTGGTTAGGAGTGGAGTTTGATAAAAATGTTGGCTGTCCTGGAGCTGTAAAACCTTCCTCTGAACCCCGTCCTGTAGTTTCTGAGCTCCACCTCTGAGCAGCCATTTAACTTCATCTTCTTTGCAGCAGGGGGCAATGTTTGACAGCTCGACGCCCACCTGCCAGCCTGCGGCATCTCCCCAACGGTTTAATGAGCCTGAGGAGGCTTCAGCAGCGCCACACGCATGATTCATAATTAAACGTATATCGACTTCAGGATTTATCTGCCAGGCAACGTCTGCAAGGAAGAGAGGGATTCAGATGTGTGGTCACTTAGTGCATGTGTGTGCTCTCTCCTTGTTCTTGACACTGTCAAATGCCACACACACACACACACACACACACACAGACTCAGGTAGTGGTGGAGGCATGTGGCAGAGCCATCTGTTCCGATACAGTGTGGATGGGGTTCAGCATGGTGGTCTCAGTGTTACAGTCCGCTGTTTTCCTCTCCTCGCCTTCTTTCCTGTTAATGCAGATCTTTTTTGTTTTGTTTTTCCTACCTGAGATCACTGCCCTTTGAAACTCATGACACTTCTTAAATGATTGGAGCTTAAATTTAAGTTGTATCATGGTATTTTGAAAAGAAATGAAGAGACGACACAATGTTCAGACCTTTGTTGCACTACATGGAATTAAAATAGTGACAGAGAGATGGTGCAGAAAAGTGTGAAAAGTGCATTTGCGTTGAAACGTTAGTCCTTCTATCTAATAAATAATTAAAGCTGTGTAAAGCATACTAAAGTAAAACAGTAATTTAACCACGTGCAGTAGCTCGATGGCAACAAAATTCATATTTTGTCTTAATGGTTGATTACTTCTGTTGTGTTGAGCCACAGCTAACAACAACCTCTTGCATATTTTATTTGTTTGTATTTTTATTATGTTTTATTTCGTTCTTTATTTATCATTTCTTTAATAGCTGTCTAATACCAACATTTGCATATCTGACTGTGGTGTGTGTGTGTGTGTGTGAGACAGCCTGTCAGGTCGGAGGCCTTTTCCCCTGGCCGCTGACTGACAGGCTGGTTAATGTGTTTGGCCAGCCCCTCTCTTCTTCTCCTTCTTCTTCTTCTTCTTCTCTTCCTAAAAATAACCAGCAGCAGGCTGCAGGTCTCCACTTCCTCCTCCAGTCCGTCCTGGTCAGGATTTACACAGCATTTCTCTTTCAAGCCCAGTTTTGCTGACACGTTACCAAACATGTATTTTGGAAGATGAAAGCATCTCATGATAAAAGGATCGGCTGTGATCTCAATCTGAATCGTCACAATCTTCCCCTGTTTTTCTCTCATTTTCTCTCTCTTTGGCTTTGCAGTTACCTTTAGTCTCTCATTCTCTCTCTTGTTCTTTTCTTCATCTCTCTCTCTCTGGTTTACCTGTCAGCTTCTTGCATTGTAGTATTGGTGGCTGTGTGTGTGTGTGTATGAGTGTTAATTTAGTCAACAAAAATAGTGACTAAAATATTTGTCAGACCCCCCTTTTCTCAAGCAGATAACAATGACAAATACTGACTAAAACACCTTAAAAAAAGAACATCTAAAATTCAGTTGATGGTTGATGACAACAAAACAAAAACATCAGTGTAAATCAATCAAGTGTCATTGTCTTGATCATAGTGGGCTGATCTGCCTTATTCTGCCTCGTGTCAACAAGATAAATTCCTGAAACAAGTGGGATTATCTCATCCCACCGGCAGATTTTTGACCTTGTTGGAAGAAAAACAAGATTTGAACACTGAAGAGAGAAAATGACTTGTTGAGATGGGGATTTTTTGCAGTAAACTATTATTTGCACTCTGACAAAAGCCTAAGATACTAAATCTAAAAACGTGTGTCCAAATCATCAGTGGTGCACTGGGGTTGTTCAGGTGTTTTTACTTCCTTCCTGCTCTGTTTTGTCGTGAGATATTTCATTTTGACATCAGAAGTCCAAGTCTCACTCTTTCTCCTCCCTTTCTGTCCCTCTCTCTCTCTCTCTCTCTCTCGCTCTCTCTCTCTATATTATTTGGGTGGCTACTGACTGTGCTGGTCCATCTGTTTCAGCTCAGTGACTGCCAGCCTCGGCTCTGGGCTAAAGGCCACCTCTGGCTGCGGCTCAGCGCGATTGCTCAGGCAGAGCACCAAGTCGCCCGCTCCTCACAGGCCTGGATCAGCATAGCTAAACAGGCACAAAAAAAAAAAAAAAAAGTCTGCTGCATGGTGTTGCTGCTGTGAAGTACAGTAGGATGACAGCTAAAGCAAAGCAGCCTCAAAGAGTCAGTCCCAGTGCTGAGATGAATGCAAAAAAAATGCAACAACAACACCCCAAAAAAAAAAAAAAAACTGATTCAGCAGCCTAAGGGAGTGAGACATGAGGCTTGAGATTTACATTTAATGTTGGCACTATTGCTAAAACAGTGTTTGCACTGATTAACTTCAGAATATACTACATGCAATTCTGGTTACTCCACTTCTCTTCCTCCAAAGTAAGCTTAATTTTTTATTCATTGCAGTTCTTTTGCTCCCTCTGTGGAAGAACTGCATCACTGCTTTCTGCACAACTTGTTGCATCAGCAGCAAATGGTCTTATAGAAAATACAGTATTATGTTACAGTGAGTCCTGCAGTCAGCCAGTGTGAAAAGATCTGCAGCTCAAAGGTCTTTTGCTTTTCTGGTTTCAGTTTGTGGAACTGCAAACCAAAACCAGAGTAAAATTGGCCAGTATTTAGACAGCTAGTGCCTTATATATACTGTGATCATTTGATTTATATCATATTTTGTGTGGTATATGAACTGATTTTGTCTTCCATCGAGGAAAACAATAGAGATAGTGTTTTAGGTTATGCTCTCTTATTGCAAATCATCTGGAACTGGATTTTTAGTTTCATATCTTTTTCTATTGCCTGAATCAATTCAAATTGCTGAATTTTTAAGCTTTTGGACAACTGGGATGTGGATTGCCTCAACTCAATATCAGGAAAATGTCCTTAATGTTTCCTACAGTCCGTGTTTACCTTTTCAGCTCTCTCTGCATTTGAGAGACAGCAGTGAAAAGGCAGCAGAGTCTGTCGCAGTGCTGCTGCAGGAAAGATGCAGGATAGGACTTTTTTTTCAATGATTACCACTCTTTGTAATTGGACACTGAGCTCTTGTTCTTCTTTTTATTCTTTTTTTTTTGGACCCTTCATCACTATTAAATGAAATCCACATCCAAGGATGAGACACGAGCAAAAGGGCAGATCAGCGGCTTTTAATTCTGTTACTTTATTGACCTCCATTTTAAACTTTGTTAAGAGAAGACTGCAGGGAGATAAAAGACCGTGTTGCTCCCTGTCCCAATGCTTCTATTGATTTACTTGATTCATATTAACTCACACACACACACACACACACACACACATACACACACATTTTTGACAGTTAAGGAGGAAAAGCTAGAGATAAAGGAAGACAGAAGTGAACTTTCCCAGATGAAATTCATCCTAGTTGCAGGCAGTGTAAGGAGATAATGAATCTTAGTAATCATGATTTTTGCAAAAAGACAAAATAGCACACACCAGAATGTCTTTTTCCACCAGAGGTTTTGACCAGTTCGGGGTTCCACTCTCAAAATACTTTCCCCTCCGACATCTCGGCTCCATCTGCAGTGCAGACACGAGTGACATATTCACCGTAGCAAATTGATTATCTTCGTAGAGGACATCAAGACAGTTTTCAGGCAGGGAGGCAGGATGACACCAACTTGTTCGAGCTTTAGTTTTTCTCTTGAAACTCACAGTGACCAGGAATGAGAATAAAGCTTCCAACTATCTGGAACAATCAAATCTTACTGTCTTCTTGGGGAATCTGACTCTCTCAGGATTTAAGTTGCTACTCAAGACCCATTCACTGAACACGACCTTCAGCCTACTTTATCTGACACCCTTCCTTTTGCTTTAGTTTAGTTCACTGCAGTCTGTCATTGACTTGCAGTACTTCTCCTGTGGACTGCCCTGGGGTTGCCCACACAAGCTCTGTCCCCATTTCTTGGACTTTGTGACGTATTGGTGCTCTTTCTGGTCTTTATCACTCTTTGTCGGCTTTGCATTTTGTTCCTAATTCTGTGTGGTCTGGCTGGTAATCTGGCCGCAAAGTGTAAACATGCAATCTAAAGAGATGGAGAGGGGGGGAACAGAAACTAATCCACACACCATTTTCAATAAATACAGCATAACGTTAGTTCAGCCAGGCCACGAAAGCCGAGCCTGGCCCAGCCCTCTTCAGCTGATGGCTCAGCTGATCCCAATCTGTGCAAATGCAAATCGTCAAATCACATACGGGGGAAGTCTATAAACTGATTCCCCTTCCCTGCCCTTGCTGTTTACTCTGCATGCCCGCAATTGCAAACCCCAACAGCTCCTCCATTCACATGCCATGTCAGACTTCATCGATGCCACTGCTTGATAGGGGAGGCAGGGTCTTTGCTTGCTGCACTCCTTGCCTGTTGCTTTCCACGTATGTGCACAAAAGGAGGCAGGGAGGTCCCAGGTCCCCGAGCCATAACAACAAATATAGCGTTCTTACAGCTTTACAATAGTTTTCACTCACATGAGAGTAACTGAAACACAGTCAGAGGATGTGAGGAGACTACAGTACAGTGATGTGATATCTGATGTAAAGTTTTCTGGGGTTTTTTCTGAAAAAATAGTATTTGAATGTTGTTTTAACATCTGAAATGGAAATCCCCGATTGTTGGAATTTCCCAGCAGCACGTGAAAGCAGCAAATAATCATGACTTAAAGAAACCTAGATGCAGATCAGCACCAGAATCTAATCAATTGACCCCTCGGACCAAAGGCAATCCGTGCACCAACCAAATGTGTTTATTACTTTTTGAGTTATCTTGCTAACAAACAGACAGACAGGGGTGGAAGCATAATATCCGTTTAACTTCATTGGCGGAGCTAATGACAACTGTAACCGTTGCCCATGAGCAGTATAAGACCGAGGTTAAGCTAGCGTGCTGTAACAACAAGGTTTCTAATGAGATAACACTGTTAGCGTCCTCCTGGGACTTGTGAAAGGCCTCCAGAGGCACCACAGCAAATAGACATCTGACTGACAGCTTTCTCCACAGAGGTTAGATGTAAGAGAGTGGAGAGCCTTACGGAAAACACAAGACTTTGTTTATTTAAACTGTACAGTATTAATGGAACTAAGCGATAAATTGTTGAAATGCATGAATATAGACATTGGAGGAAGAAAGCGAGGGGACATGATATAGCTGCAGTGTGTGTTGCCCTCTCTCTCATCCTTGAACAGCTGTATCTATGTACCAAAACTATTCGTTTTTACTCCCACTGCTGCTGACAACACTCTTTCAACCTCAGCATCTCCAGTGTATACGGTCTATACTTTCACCACAGCCTTTTCTCTCATTCTTCTTCCTTGACCTGCAATGACACACACTTTCTCTTGCCCTTGCAGCACTCCCCCGCTCTCTCTCTCTCTCTCTCTATCTCTGTCTTTCTAACAAGCACACACACACACACACTCTCTCCAGGGTCACTTTTCACGTATAAGATGATGGCAAACTCTTTCAACTTGTAGTGAGTGAAACTTTTTGCTGCATTGAGTCTATACTTTCACTGTGACCCAAGGCCCACTTCCTCATCTTTTATCATTCTTCCTTTATCCACATGGATGCTTTTTCTCCCTCGTAGTGCTGCTTCTCACTCACAAACACCATGGATGTATTGTATTGTATTGTATTGTACTGTATAAAGCATTTATAGTTCCCTTTCAGTCTGTTGTAGGCAAACATTCTCCACGTCCTTAGTACAGCTTGAAGTTTTAGTTATACAACCATTCTTCTAAAGCTGAAGTGATCTCATTGGCTGACTTAAACCTCAGTGGGCTCGATATCATTAGACTGAAGTCTAATTGAGGTAAAAAAGGCAAAGAGGAGGAAGCTAATATTATGAATCTTAGCACTCTGGTTGCTAACCGAATCAATGCAATGTAGCCATATCAAGTTATCTACTTACCTTCCAAGTTTAAACTAGCCAGCCTGCTGACCTTCCAAGACTGTGAATAGCATGGTCAAGAATGATTTTAATCACAGCCTATCATATTTTTATTTACATTTTGACCTGAGTTCCTTCTTTACCATTCAGGTTTGTCAGTCAGCTAACTTATAGAAGCATTGAGATGGAAGTTTTTGCTTGCAAGCTAAAAACAGTGAGGTGTGTCCGGTCTCCTTGGTTGCATGTTTTTTAGGGTTGAGACTGCAGACATTGTAAGTAATGTGACATAAGGTAAACAAATGCATTTCAGTGTCACTGCCAACATGGATGGGTTACAAGGGAAGCTACTAGCTTTGCATTCATATGAGGATACAACAGCTAACATGCAAACCTTTTGTTGGAGTTGCTCATAAAAAAACACCAAATACGAAACATAATTAGTAGAGCTGCAAAGTGACTGTTCTCATTGAAATTAATTAAAAGCAGTGCACACAATAAAAAATAAATGGAACTGTCTGAGCGCACCTCAAGTTCTAAAAAACTCTCTTTTGCACACCCCATTGTAGTTTAACTCAACCTGCTCTCCCTCTGAGAAATGTTTGCATATCTAAGGCAAACATTTTCACACCTGAGTTCTTGGAGTGCTTTCCATGCAATTTTGTTTCGTTTGGGCAGGTGTGAATACAGTAATCGAACTCAGGTGCAAACCAAAGCAAGTGTGCTGCGGCCGGTCTCAGTATGGTTTGTTTACTTCCGGAAGTTTTCCCACATGAAAATTCTGACCAATAAGAGGACATTTTTCTTGTGCAATGCATTTTATCACAAATTCTGGTCCACTTGTAAATGCTGCCATGTGAACACAACCCAAAACTTGAGGCAGTGGCTGCATTGTAGCAAATTGGTCCCAGTTTCAGACCAAGGCAGACAAACTGCAAGTGTAAAAATGCCCTAAAACTCCAATCTTGTTCCTTATAGCGTAGTCTGACCCTGTCTTCCTCCATCCCCCTACAGGTTACCGGGGCCTTCCAGGGTCCCTGCTGCAGGCAGCGGGGCCTCCAGAAGCCCAGGCTCATCCAACCTCAACCGCCGCAGCCAGAGCTTCAACAGCATCGACAAGAGCAAGCCTCTGCAGTATGCCAGCGGCAACGACAGAGGTGAGACAGGCACGGTTTGAGTTTTGCTGTTGCTTCGTCATGCTGTTTCATTTTTAACAGTGCACACAGTGGTAGATGTTGCAGAAAACTCCTTGCATGCATTTCATGAGTGACTGCAGACACATTAAGGCATGCAGTCGCTAACATTCATATGCTGATTGATTTATAATGAGCAAGCTGGTAAACACTTCAAAAGGAGCCAGAAACCTTTCCATTATGGACAGTCAGTCTAACTCTGTGGCTGCCCTGCTGCAGTTATCCAGCATCTGTCCTGCATTAGTGCTGTATACAGTGGAAACCATAGCAGACGTCTTTTTAATGCGTTTATCCTACAAATAACACTTTCAGTCGTACCATATTAGTACATTATAATATACTGTACTCTAGCACTTCTTATCCAATTAGACACCAGATCATTCGGTGTGGCTTCTGTAAATTTAGAGAAAGTATAATTTGCTTTTCCTGAACCATGTCTCTTAAAGATGTAGCCAGAGTACAGCAGTCATTTATTTAATTGTTTTTTATTTAAATCCATGACTAGTGCTCTTATTGCTGAGCTGACCTGTTTCTCGTCAAACACATTTCATTGTACCGTTGACCCTGTGTTAACCTGCACATGACAAATAAACTGAAAACTGAAACTGAAAACTGAGCATGCAGTAAAAAGCGGTGCTTCTACAATGGCCAGATCTGTAGTTACTGCATACTAATTTTGATCTTAAAATGCACCAGAAGCATTAGAAGCTTTTAAAAAGTGTTCTGAAAATGTCCCTGCAATATATTTTCAAATGTGATTACTCAAACGGAATTTATCACACCACACATTAGACTTGCTCTTTGCGGAAAACAGACCAGCCAGGTGAAGCTGGGTAAAAACTGTGTTTCCTCACTGATTTTGCACTTTATTTCCGCTTCAAAATACAATGTAGATGAAGGGAAGGAGAAAAGTTTCATGAAGGATTTTGATGTTATATTCCTGGAACTGTAAGGTCAGGCTTTTTGAAACTTTTCATGTTCTGAAACACAAGTTGATTAAGCAACAAGCCTCATTTAAAGTGATATGAGAATATGTTCTGGTTTGTGTTATGTTTTGAATTGTATAGATGTCATACTTGAACATTGACATGTAGATTCAAAGTCTCACAACAGTTTCTAGTGAACTGAATTATAAAGTAAAATTAAACTCCCCCTGGATGCCCCTCAGGACCTGGACTGTACTTTGAAAACCACTGAGTCTGAACACTGATTGTGCTAAAACTGGTAAAGCCATGGGAAGTGTACCTGAGCTTTTCAGGCTCTGTCCATGTTGTCTTCTCCTTCCCAGCCACTAGGTGGCAGCACTGACCCAGACAGCTGAGCTCAGTCTCTCACCTCACCACTCCACCATTGCTAACCAGTTTGCTGAATCATTCCCAGCTATTTATTCCAAGTGAGTTATAATGGATGCCATTAAGTGGAGGTGGCGTCAAATTTTCACAGCATGGCAAGAGCCATTTCAGAGACGGCTGCAGGGTGCAAATTCAGGCAGCCGCACTGCTGAGCATGGTGAGGCTAATGAGACTGAGTGTTTTTGAAAGAAATGCCTCACAGTAACTGAGACTCAATCTGTGTGGCATTTTTTAAGACTCAAAACTGTGGTTATTTCACAACTTGGTGATTGTTTAACCAGCCTGAGCAGCGAGGAGAGGAACTATATCAGCTCACACTGTAATTACTGAAAACCTTTCCTGTCAGTTCACTTTCTTTATTCATAATGACTAAAACCTTTTTTATTCACTCTCTCACTCAGTTTATAATCACTAAAACCTTTCCTGTTTAATCACTCACGACATTTCTAATAACTTAAATATTTCCTGTTGGTGCACACGCAGTATTATAATTAATTAAAGCTTTCCACATTGAGAATATTGGCTCATTGAGAATATTTATAATTAATAACATTTCTTTTTGGCTTGTTCACAGTAATTATAATTGCTAAAACCTTTGCTATTGGCTCACATACAATTTAAAAAACTGAAACCTTTCCTATTGGCACATAAACTATTTTTAATGAGCGAATTATGTCCTGTTTGCTTAGTAGCAGTATTTATAATATCAAAAAGCTTCCTCTTTGGCTAACAGTGTTTATTATCGGAAAATGTCTTTTCCTTAACCTTCACATTTGGATATTAATCACAGTAAAGATGATAAGAAACACACGACAGAGTTTAGTGTATGAAGTTGAGAGAGAACAGAGGAGGAGGTGATGGAGGTGGAGGAAGATGCGGCGAATGGCAGAGAAAGGTGAATCAGACACAGAGGGCAGTGGAAGCCTTCAGCAAACTCGACCCCCCCCCTCCTTCTTTCTTTATCTCTTTCTCCCTTTCTTTCTCTCTCTGGCTTTCAGTCTCACTCTCACCCTTCCGATTTAAACTTCAAACTCCATGCAAATGACAGTGAGTCAGAAAGGGGAAGACATGGAGAAGGGTGATGGGTGGATGAGAGTCTGTCACACTTGAAAGAAACAGCAGAGAAAGGAGAGGAAATGATTGAGAAACTGACAAGTCACTGTAATTACCTCTGCCAAGCAGGTGAGGGCTCCAGCTGGGGGTCATGTTATCGCCCCTGTCTGTCATCCATCAGCAGGATAAAGTCAAACAGAACTGGACAGATTTGCACAAAACGAAGAAGTGAGTACCTGTTCAGACCAAAAGGGGGCGGGGTTTAGTGCAAACAGGGTTGTAGTTCCCAGACACATCCTCGTTACATCACAAAATCTGTCATGGTGGCTGATCATGGGTTGCAGCAGCACTGACCAGCTTTCCGGCTGAAAGATTGCCGTCTTATCACAATAACATTGCCGAAAAGGGGCGGAGCTTAGCACAAACAAGGCTGTAGTTTCCAAGAACATCCATGTAGCATCGCGAGACCTGGCAGGCAGGGTGATCATAGGCCAGTGGAGAAGTGATTCACTTTCCAGGCTAATCAGCCTCAAAGGGGGCGTGGCAATGGGCAGGGCTTAGTCCAAACAAGGTCGTAGTTTCTAAACGCTTCCACTTAACATCACCAAACCTAGTGAGGCAGTTGGTCATGGGTAAGGGCAGCACTGACTAACTCCCCCTGCTGGTTGGCCAAAAGGGGTGTTTCGTAGGACAACAGGATGTGTGCGTGGTTTAGCACAGACAGGGCTGTAACTTCCAGCTGCGACCTTGGCGGAGGCCTGGGCTCTACTGACTGACTCCTTGTTTCATTATATAAAGACCTATTATGTAAAGACGTACTTTTATAGCATTTTACTTCTCTACAACTGCTGGATTCTGCTCCAAACTGCAAAATATCCACTTTAGCAATGGGTCATTGACTTAGGTTCATTGTTCAATAGCTGCAGGATATCAAATCCAGTCTGTTAAAGGACTTGACTTACCCACTAACCTTTAAAAAGCGCTACCATTTGTTTTAATTATGTGAGCATAGGTGGCGCTTTGCTCAGACAAGCGATATAAAACTTAATATGTTTTACACAAGAATTCATGTGAAATTACCTGGTATTTGAGCCTCGCCAGAAGACAAAGCTTCACTCTGCAGAGATAAGACAGTAGGCGATGCAGCCTCGCTGCAGGGGAGAGGAAACACTGTTTTGGGCTAAAGTTAAAAAAAAAAAAAGGGAAAGAAAATCAATTGTGGGAAAATGTCAGCGATGCTGCCAGAAGCTTCTGGGCAGAATCAGGTAGCAGAGAGAGCAGAGCAGTGAGAACAGATGGAGGAGAAGGCATTTTATATATTGTGTTCTTGGCTTCATTTTCACACTCAGGCTATTCTTTCTCTGTTTTAAATGATTTCACTTTATTTTACTCTTCGTCTTCGGCTGCTTGACCATTTTTCACTGCTGTATCATATGTTGTTTAGATCCTGTTATGCAATTTGTGTCATCATCTTTATTTTTCTGTGACACGTAGCCAGTACTGATGAAATCTCATCGTCTCTGAGGTCTCTGCAGGCCATGTCCACACTGAGCTGGGTGAAACTGAAAATCTTTTTTTTTGGACCTTCCATCCAAACTAAGTTGGTGTTTTCCAGACTCGAAAACAGAGCTTTTCAAAAGCGCTCATTTTAATGTAGGGGACGGGGAAAACTGAGCTTATGCAAAATGCTGATGTAGGACTCTCAAGTGACCAAGGCCATATTCTAGCATTGAGCATGTGCAGGCCATGTGTTGCAGCTGCACATGCTCAGTAGGTGACTTCAAGTGTTTCGGAGGAAAATGTTACAAAATTGCTAGCTTGGTGAAGTGTGAAAATGGCGTTTTCAAATGGCTGAGTCATTTTTGTATGAGGAGACGCGCCTTCGGCTGTCAGCTGAGGCGTGGTGAATAACGACGTTGCGTACAGCATTGAGGTTGTGGCTGATTTATGTTCACACACAGCTGAGATCTGATAAGAACGAGAGCCAGGCCACCTCGAGGACGTGGATTTTGAGATCAGATCTCAGTGCAGCCGAGATCCGATGTGAGAGCGTACACACCTGACAGTTAATTCGAGCTGGCGTGATCGGAAACGCCAGGTCACATCGAAGAGACAGGCACAGCCACGGCCCGAAGTTCAGGTGTTTTCAACTTGGAGCGCCACAAACTGAGAGATACGAGTTTGGAGGAGTCAGCCGGATGGAACTGGAAACAAAATGAAAAAAGGCAGGAGTGTGTTAAAAAAAAGTGTCTTATGTCATTATGGTCTGCCCAAGGTGTGTGTGTGCGCGCGTGTGGGTATGAGGGTGTGTGTATGCACAA
>OMKZ01056283.1:0-14785 GCA_900302535.1 Neoniphon sammara
TCTGTCCCCTTTTCTGACTTTCTGTCTCCCCTTGGGACTCCTGATGGTCCCTCCCCTTCAAATCCCATTGCTGCTCTCATGGGCGTTTTTAAACTTCTTGAAATGTTTTTGTACAGTGACTCTGTGTTTCCTGTCACTGTGGGCCTCACAGCACAGTAGTACAGAGCAGAGTCTGTCACTGCAGCAGAGGAGATCTCCAGATCCACACGAGTTCTCTTCTGGTTCAGCTGAGCAGACAGTCGAGGGTTTGGAGGTGTTGCATGAACTACAGCAGGAGTTGCTGTGTCTGTGAGCAGGAGAAGGAACTGAGGAGCTGATCCAGGATACTGTCGATACCACTGGAGATTATCAGCTTTAACTGAATAGTTACAGGATAGAGTAACACTGCGGCCCTCTGATGAATACACTTCAGCACTGATCGCAGTAATATCATCTTCAAGGGTATGACCTGTTACAGTGAAAAATACATTACATCAAGTTTTGTTCAAATTTTGCTCCAAAATGAGACACCCAGTTTGTAAACTTAAACAATT
The DNA here is from genome assembly GCA_900302535.1 of Neoniphon sammara. Classification (NCBI taxonomy): domain Eukaryota; kingdom Metazoa; phylum Chordata; class Actinopteri; order Holocentriformes; family Holocentridae; genus Neoniphon; species Neoniphon sammara. The sequence goes on from OMKZ01056283.1 coordinate 534, forward strand.
ACAATATGTTATCTATAATGTTATATTTTAATAAGTAGCAAAAGTTATTGATGACATGCTAACAATTTGATAGTCTTGATCATCTGTATATAAAAGACTGAATTCCAGGTTAAGATTTTTATGTGAAATGGGCTCATATTGCTTTGAAAAATAACTTCTTCATATTCCAGTATGTCTTTTCATACTCTTTACTCACCTTCAAAAGTTGAAAGAAGTAAAATTGTAATGTGCATCCACATAGTTGGAGAGGCAAAATACAGAGTATGTTCACAGTAAATGTTGCTGGTTTTATGAGTTGAGTTTCTGATGTTCACAGCTGTGAATAAAACAGCTCTCTGCCATTCAGCTACCTCTGCAGTCAGTGGGAGGAGCTACAGATCTTCTCATGAACCTCTTTTACACTAAGCTCTTGACCAAAGTTTTTGCTGGGTTGAACGTTCGTGAAAAAGTGTTGACCATTGTCCAGCAACGTGGGTCAGCAACCCACCCCGTGACCTTGGTCTGGCTTATGTGTTTAATCCAGGTTGACACTGCAGTGTTCATATCCTCATTCACAGATGCTTGATTCCTGCTTCAGCTAACCTTGTTGCCCTGGTTTCTGCTTCACACAGAGTAGAAATCCTGGAAGAAGATTCATGATTACTGTGGGCGAAAAAGGGGGGAACTAATAAGGCCCACCCTCCATCCTCTCATTAGTCTCTCAAGTTGTCCATGTGAATTTTGAAACCACAGAACATGATAATTCACATTCAAATCAGTGTTCCAAGACTGTTGGGATTGCGGCCATCTTTTCTGTACCGTTGCCATGGTACCATTGGATTAACTTCCGTATCAAACAATTCACTCACTGAGGTGAGAGGTTTTGCAGAAAATACGCAAGCAACGGAAAGGCAGCTGGAATTATGTTGTCATTATGTAACCATTAGGTGGTGGCCGGTCCATCCGTCCATCCATCAACACTTTAACATATCTCGAAATCAACTGGGCACCCTACCAGCTGGTGATCACAGGATGAACCCTGTCAGTTTTGGTGACCCCATGACCTTTCCCTCTAGTGCCACAGTTTTACACACACTATGACAAAATGTAGTCATGGATTGCCGTAATATCTGGTGATTGTAAGTGGAAGATTCCTCTTGACTGTGGTGGTGCAAAAGGTGCAAAGGTAATGGACAGATTGCCAAGTAATTTGCGGAGTGCCATCATGCTTCCCAGAGGATGAACCTATGTTGACCTTATGACCTTTCTTGTAGAGCCACCCTTACGCCGATCATTAAATCTAATAAGTGGAGTGTCATGATATTTGGTGAGTGCATTCATAAGCCACAAAGCAAGATTTCTCTTGATTTTGATGACCTCATTACCTTTCCTCTAACGCCAACCTTAGTCCAAAATATCAAATGCAACCCAGAAGGGGAACCCTGCCAACTTGGCTGACCTCATGACTGTTCCCGCAGCACCACCCTCAAGCTGAAATGTACAGTGGGCCTATGCTATGTTAACAGTGCAGTGACCATTCTACTCCATTCATGTTCTATGTTTTAAAATTGACACCACAACCTGTTAATGGTACCAATGATTTATACAAATCTTGTACAAATCTCTTCATTTATGCGACCAAATATTGCCTCCGAGAGTCCCATATTTTGCTGATCACTCGTCTTTCACCTTTACTCTTTCCCCAGGGGTAATAATATTTTGAAAGACAGATGGAAACAAAAGCCCAAACAAATCTCTCCATCCAATAAAATCGGACATTTAAGGAAGTAGGGAAGCTTCATCAAAGCTGCATTGAGAAGAAGACATTTTGTTTACTAACCCTAACCCTAGATGCCACATTAGAGAACTTCTTGTTGATAATCTCTCAACCTCCTCAAAAATTCAAAGTTATCCCGTGCTACTGCTTGGGGCCCCCAAAGTGCAAATTTGATTAAATGTCCACTGTATTACAAAATGTTAAGAGTGCGAGTTGCAGAATAAGTGTCAAGTCAAAAGCTCATGCTGTTTGTCAGGTTTTTGTACAGTGACTCTGTGTTTCCTGTCACTGTGGGCCTCACAGCACAGCAGTACAGAGCAGAGTCAGACAGCTGCAGCTTCTGGATCCTCAGAGGAGCTGATCCAGCAGTGAAATTCAGCTGGGACTGAAACCTGCCTCCAAACCTCTGTTCATCAGTCCCAGTGGTATAACGACCTGTCCTGAGGATAAAGAGAGGAGAGGCCGTCCGCTGCTCTGGATGTACCACAACAGATCAGGGTTGGAGTCACTGCTGCTTCCCTCCACAGCAGCCACCAGTCCAGTCTGCTGGTCCACCCGCTCCTCACCTCTGCATCCTGGATACATCCCAACATACATTTACATTTCAGTCATTCATCCAGACTGACTTACAGAGGGTGCAACACTGGAATTCGCTTTACATGACAAATATTAGATGACAAACATTCGATGACACTAGCAGTTAAATGTTGGCAACAAATGGGATAAAATCAGCGCGGAGCAAAATATGAATTACATGTCAAGATAATTTATAATAAATTCTTAATACAAATATTCAATTTCTTTTGTAGAAGACAAATATAAATAATAGTAGTTGTATGAACTGCTGATAATGTTTATTAAGATATCTATGTTCCAACACATATTGCAGTGAAGAGCAGAGCTAAAACTGCCAACCCACTGTGTTTCCATGGTTGACATGAAGTCTGAGTGACTTGGAAATGAATATCATCATTGCTACTTATCCTTCTGAGCATGCTCAGTAAGAAAAAAGCTCAATGTGAATGTACTATAGTGATAGATTTCCAGAAGGAAATATGTTGTATAATACTGCCTCTCCCTGGCAAATTTTGCAAATGATAATTTTATATATATATTTTTTTAATAAGCAGCACCAACTGCAAACAGCTGGTTCTGATCAGGATTGCTTGAGTCATCTGACCCTGTGACCCTTCGGGCCAGGAACCACATCTCACGCGACCTACTATGTTTGAGTTTCTATGGCCGCCCATCAGAGCAGCAGGTTCCTGGTTCCAGACGAGGTGTTGAGGTCTGGTGCCGCGATCAGAGATCACAACAGTGTTGCTCCATCCACTGGACCTGATTGGAGCACACTTATCCTGACCATTAAAATGATTTGGAAATTCATATTGTGGCTTTATTTTTTTTTGTTGTTGTTTTTTTTATTAATTGAGCCTTATGTAAAGAATCTGATTGGCTGCAGGGGCCTCTGTTGGGAGGCGGAGCCCTAGCACTGCATGAACCAATGGTGCTGCAAACCCAGGACTGATGTGGTTTTTGGAGCTGTTCTCCCTGACCCACAGATCCTGAACTATAACTTTAATCTTTTTAAGATCAAGCAAAAAATTGACAGAAATGTATTTGGAAGCCAAAAAAAAATCAGGGAGCTCTAAACTGACAGGGCTAGTTGGTGATTTATGACTATAGCTTGTAGTTGTAGTCACACTAATGTTCCATCACCCTCAATGTGTGTGTGAGCATCTGAATAGGTGGGACTGTCAGCGTTATGCTAATCACTTGGTGTGATGGATACTTTTTTTTTTTCAAACTCACACGTGTATTTTTACCAAAAATGGGCAGCATCCTCTTCCTTAACTTAATATTGACTCATGGTTAAAAGTAAACTGTAGCAGTGATGAATTGGAAATGTCTTGTGATGTATATTAATGTTTGGGTTTAACAAACCTGATGACAAAACATAAAGAGGCCAGTGAAAAGGATGGACCGGGTAATACTGTTGTGCACTAGTGGCAGGATCATCAGTGACTGCAGCCTTCAGTTTGCAGGCAGCTGTTTAAAGCGTTTCACATGTCACCATAAATAGAGCTTCAGTGTGGTATGTTGAATCTCTGCCCTACAACTGAACCCGCACATTGATTTCATTATCTTCAAACCAAGCAAACCCACAGCTGCAGCATCTTATTCAGCCCCCAACCGCTCAAGAAAAACACAAAGGACATAAAACATGAAAATAAATAATTTACTCAAGATGGATGAGAGAAATGATTTAGTGACACTATCAGCACCTTTTAACCTCAAACACCAAGTGTTTAAGCCGTTCATACAGTCACATTCTTCATAACAGACAAATTAAAGTATCAACAGCAGTAGTGTGGCAACTTTAAAAATCCAAAGAATATTATTTTTTTAATGTAAGATTAAGACATTGTGATTCATATCAAAACACTCTGACATCCTGCATGAAGCGCTCATACCTGTAAAAATGTCGGCACAGAAATGTGTGCAGAAAAGAGTGTTTTTGGCTCATTAACACACCAAATGAATATAATACTGGTGTGTGTGTATTTGCATATGTGAGGGACCGAGAAATATTGACAACAACATTTCATGACAACAGTAATTTTCATATCAACAGCTTAGTGTAGAAATGATAACTGAAGAAAAAAATGTTAAAAAGGTTACGATATTGTAATTCAGTGACACTTCCTTTGTACAGATCAATACTGACAACAGTTTACTATCAGGACTATAATGTGTCAATAAAAAGTTCACTGAGTTTCAGGTGATAATCACGATGATGTGCAAAGCAGTCTGTAGATTTTCAGTGTCTGGATTAAAATGGGTTCAAACCTTGGATTAGGATTAGGCTAATACAGGTTTGGGTTACAGTCTGTAGGGATGCAGCAAATCAGTAAAATATTGATGAGCATCTACTTTTTGTCCAGAACAGGTAAGTATCAGTATGAGACCGTCTAAATGACGTGTTGTCTGTAATTCACATTAAAACACAAGGCACATGTCTGCCTTCACTGCATGTGCCTGTGTCATTCAGGCTGCCTTGCCTCACAGGCGTTTCTCAGTGCTCAGTTTAGTGTTCACAATCTGGTATGACATCATATAATCTCATAAAAATAAGACACTATATACACACACATACAGTATATACAGAGATCCATTCATTCATGTAAACTCTGCAGCAGTCAGGCGCTGTGCAGCCTGTAGCGAAACCGAACATCGCTGGCAGGCAGCAGGATGCCCAGGCCGGCTCGGCTGGAGTCCAAGGCGACCTTGGTTTGACCTTCCTCCATCTGAAGGTCAAAGTAGAGCAGCAGGAGGAACAGGAACTGCTTGATCTCGTTGACGGCGAAGTAGCGTCCGGGGCACATGGTGGAGCCCGAGCCGAACGGCATGCGGTAATACTTCAGCCGCTGGCCGTCCTTGTAGAAGTCGGTCTTCTCTCTGCCGTCCTGCACATAGCGGTCGTACCGGTACGTCTGTCGGCCAAAATGAGTACAGTTACAATGAGGTTTGTGTTGGTTCACTAACACAGCTCGCAAGAAGAGCTTAAAGGACAATTAGTATTACTGTAGTTGAGATATTTGCTATTTTCTTTTGTTTCGTTTTTCAGAGTCAGTAATGTGAGACAAATTCTGTCTAAATATGACGAGTTCGTCTGACTAAAGAAGAGAGCAGCAGCTGAAAATCTGGCTTTCACTCCTGTTTCATTTGATCGACTAAAGCTGCAGGAAGAGTCTTGCTTTGGTTTGGCTGTTGGCCTAACTGGGTTTGATTGACAAGAGGTGGAGCCTAACACAACCACAGAGAACATTAGGTTTATTTTAGAGATGAACATCGGGAAATTGGGCACATAGTGAAACTTCAGTTTTAACTTGCTCTGTTCACAAAGCTGCTCCCTCCTGTCGTATCTCGGCTCTCATGACGTTCCTGAAAGCGCATTAATTTGAAACAGCTGTTGAGTGAGACTTGTTTCTAAATGTTTATCGCCTGACCTCTGCACTCTGATGCAACTTTGCAAAACGCAGTTGGCTTCTCATTCACAGTGATGGATGAGCTTTACTGACTGAATCTCATCTCAGGAGTTGTTTTCTACATCATGTGGAGTGAACGAACCTGCAAGTCAAAATGAGGCTGACCGAGTGGCTGTCATCAGGACTGCATCATTTGTGGGGAACAACATGGCTCCTGATGTTTTGTACTCCACTTTATAAAACATTTAGGCATCATGACAATGAAAGGTGGTTACACACCTACATGACTGCACATGCACACACTGACATGCACAGACACGCATGCATGAATGTGTTCATGCACACCACCTCCTGGGGTGTGTGTGGGGCTGTGTGTGTGTGTGTGTGTGTGTGTGTGGGCGGCTGGCTGAGGCAGTGTGAGAAGGTGCTGGTACCTCTGGCTCCTCGTAGATCTCTGGGTCCATGTGCATGCTCTGTGGGTAGAGAGCGATGACGTCTCCTTTCCGAACCCCAACCGAGCTCTCGCCCAGACGCAGGCTGAAGTCCTCCTGAGCCACTCGGATGTTCATGGAGGCGGAGGAGAGGCGAAGGCTCTCGTTGATGGCGCTCTCTGTGAAGACAGGTCAGACCTGTTGTTACCACCACGGGGCGTTTTGGGGTTCACTGTGGTGTTTTGTCGGCCTGCGGTGGCCACGAGACTTCAGGATGTACGGTGGAACACAGGATACAAAGAAATGTTTTCTAAGACACTAGCTTTGTTTGGAGAAGAAAATGAGGGGGGTAGATTTTGGATGTACATGTGCAAAACTAACAGGATTTTGTAACAGCTGTGATTAATTTTTTTGGAAAAAAAATATGGCTTTTAACTCCAGGAGGTGCGTTAAGGAAATCAATAATGCTGGTTTCAGTTACTGCTCTATACCTATATGCCTGTTGACTGCTGAAGCATTTTCCTCTTTATTTTTAACTTAAGATATTAACTGTTACATCTTGGTACTGGTGTGTCTGATGTATTTTTAGATGTGTTTATGTTCATTATTCTGTGTCAGCGTGATCCTACGTTAAACTCTGCTAGTAACAAAACAAATTGTCCCTCAGGGATAATAAAGCTTTTCTGGTGAAATTAGCAGATACACCACTTGATGTCACTGTTGTTGTCTGTATCGTTATACCTAGCTGTATACACAGATTTATGTTTGTGGCTGTAATGGGTATGGAGACCACAAATTAATCCTTATATTTTGCACTAGATAAGATTTTGTACCTATTTGCTGACAGTTTGGCGATGTTAGATTAGCTTGGTTTATTCTCTTTTTCTCTTACCATCATGTAAATGAGCTAATATTGTCTCAGGCTAAGAGACAGACAGAAGAGAATAGACAGAATGAGAAAATGTCACAGTAGCTGAGCACAGACAAAGCATGAGGCAACCTTTACATGGGACATGTGACATTTGTCAAACTCATGGGTAAGTATGCATTGAAACTACCTACACTACTGTACCCACGGCTGGAAATCTTTTGAAAGAGTCTGTGCAAGTTTCCTTGGCAACGTAAAGCAAACATCTGTTTGTGTGTGGCGTTTGCTTGTGCTCTATCAAAAGCTCAGCTAGTGTCAACATTTTGATGGACAGGGTTGCAATATTTTTGTACATGCCACTTCATCAATTCTCATCATGTCTGGTGGTTTTGTGTATATCCCAAATGCTCGTGCGAAGGGGCCTTTGTCTCAAACTAACAAGTTTAAACGCCAAGTTTGATATCGACTTCACACCATTGTGCCAGGTCACATTGAGCTGCTGCACAGAGAAGCGTGAGAACAGCATATCTGTTTTCATAATGAGTGTGCTCGAGTCTAGCTAGACATAAAGCTTGAGCCAGGCGTTAATCTGCTGTACAGTCACACACGACCTGTCTCCACCCTGGGCAGCACTGATAAGGCCAGAGCTGCTGCAGAGCGGAGGGAGAGGGAGATCCACAACTGAGATGGCTCGTCCAGTTAGTGTGATCATACTCCATGCTGTGGTGGTTTTTTGTGTATGTGCATATGTTACCTTATCTTTCTATCCTGAGGGTAGAAAGATGAGGAACATGTTAGCCATTAGGGAATGAATGTAGTCAGACGTAGATGTTTGTGTTTACCGTCTCTTTGTCAAGCTATATTTTCTTTTTTCCACAGTGTGAATGTATAAATGTGATGCACACTGGGGCTGAAAAAGACTGTGGAGCTCATTAAACCTCCCCTGGATCAACTGACAATAAATAATATTAGATAAATATCAGTGAAAACCAAACTACCAAGATAGAGCAGCTGATCCAGTTGATCCCTGGTGAGATTTATGTCTCTGTTAGCCACATCCTCCATCCCCCAGAGCTTCAGGACGCTGTGGATCTCGTGGCGGACGGCCTCCAGGGCCTCTGGGTGGCTCACCAGGTGGTACATGGCCCAGAAAGTGGCCGGGACCGTGTTCCCCACTGAGGCCCAGAGTATGGCAAAGTGATGAGCTGGAAACAGGAAATGGCAAAAATGTCAGATGTTTGGTTTGAAGCGGTGTCCATTTGGGCGACATGGTTAATACAATCCAGATAGATTTTCTTTTTTTTTTTTTTTCAGAATCATGGATACATCTCTGCCTTTCATCTGAGACACAGAAGCACTTTGCAGTGTACGGGAATCATCATACATCTAGAATGTAACAAAGTCAGTCACTGCAGCAGTCAATGTCCACATCAAAGTGCCCTTGAGCAAGACACTGAGACCCGACCTGCTGCTGTCCTCCCCTGACCTCTGACCCCTGGTGAAACCTACTGGGAAACTTTAAATGAATCTTCCACAAGCAGGCCAGACACTTCCACAGTTACTTAAAATGTTGCAAAAAGCAAAATGGAAAAATGTCTATAAGGTCCTAATGAAACTTCTACAGGCAAGTAACCACATCAGCACAGTCGTAAAAATAGAGCAAAAATCAGTGTCAGGAGAACTGAGCATGAACAAACACAGAAGTAAAACAAGTACTTCATGCTACCTGCTTTATCAGTGTCTCCCAGTGAGTCATATTGCTCAAACATCTCCAGTCGCTTCTTGATGAACTGAGAAGCATTGGACCAGCATGACATTCTCTGTGGCAGGAAGTAGTTGATAAGCTTCTCCCGAATTGCCTTGGTCCTCCCCAGCAGCCAGATGGGAATGCGTGCAATCAGTAGAGGGAACATGTTATCGAACTTGACAAAGTCCTCTCTCAGCGCCCCCATCCCGCTGTGCCGCCTGGCGGACGCCGGCTTGCCGTACATGGTGAGGAAAGTGGCTTCGAACATGACTGAGCTGCAGAACTCATACAAGCTGCCCGTTCTCCATCCTCCCTCCTCCATTTCCTCCGCCCCTCCTTCGCCTAGGTGGTCCTGCTGGAGGACCAGCAAGAGATTACCCATCATGCTCTTTGTCAAGGGACTGAGATTATCTCCCTGGAGGAGGTGGAAGGAGCGTTTGATCTGCTCATGCATTCCGGGGAACTTGCCACTGATGACAGGGGGGTAGCCAAACGTCATGGGGGCCACCTGGTTGGAGAACTCATGGAAGTCCAGTTGCCTGCCATGCTTGATGATATATGGATACATTAAGGGGTTCATGATGAATGTCATGTATTTACCTGGAGGGGGAAAGACAAGACGATTGAACAAATTAATGAATACCTAATGACACCAGCATCTCGAGGAGGACTGGCTCAGGCAAAGTCAGTTTTATTTATAAAGGACTTTTTACCATCTGTCAGTTTGTCACTGAGTGGCTCTACAAAGGGCTTCCAGGTGACAAGATAATCCATCCACTGGTGGCCATATTGTACGCCCTTAGCTGTTATTAATGATGGCAGAGACAAGCTGACTGTATTTCTAGCTTTATGACTCGGTTGTCTCAAATTTATTGAATTGAACCAGCTAATTTCAGTGCTGTTTTTACATATATTTCTTTGCATTCCTGATTTACTGGACAGTTGACAGAGGGGGAACAAACGTGGGCAGCAGGACATCACAGTTAATAACTTGTAGGATTTTCATTAACCAAGAGCTCCCATGATGCTCCACTTTCTGTGCTTTTTTGACTGGGAACTGATCATTTCATTACTAATTTATCTGCTACAGCTGTCATATGTGGTCAATTAACCATCACTGTCTTGTTGTTGGCACATCTTATTTGGAGTTGCTAATGTTATTTGGCTAGTAGCCAGTAGCTGTTTACATTTTTATAAGTTGCTTTGCTAAATCAACAGTTTCTAAAGGTTAACTGAGCTGATTCTTCTCAAGCCATACGCCTGTGTTGGAGTACGAGTTAGAGCGAGCTGTAATGGCCAACAGATTTGTGACGCAAAGCCTCTATAGAGCAACAAAAGGCACATGTACAGATAGAAACAATGCAAACCAAACACATCACAAATGTTAAAATGCAAAATGTAAATACAATGGACACATTAGAGTTGCAGCACCAGCATCTAGTGGTGTTAATCTGAATTACCTGACTGTGATCTTTAGGTTGTGTATTGGGTGCTTATGATGTTGTGAGTTAGGAATTTAATCTTATTTCTGCTGTTGTACTGATTCCAAGTCGCTATGAATCAGTTATAACTGGCCTGAGAGGAAAGAGGACTGTAAATAACTCTTAATGATGAAGGACACTTCAAATGGCAAATGATTACCAACCTGCTATCTGTACTGTAAATATGTCTCCATGTTTCTTCTTGTGCTTCTCCAGAAATTTATGGGCATCTTTTCCAAACTCCAAAGCTTTTCCAATGTAGGGAATCCAGCCTTTTATTAGTGGAGGCTCACCATCTCTTCTGCAAAATAAAAATCAATTCAAAATCAATAAACCCTGGGATCTACGATCACGTAGTTCATTATGAAAGTTTGAAAGAAAAGATGATCACAGCAGTCCAAACCTTTACACACAGCGTGGGATTTAAGGCATCAGAAGGTAAAGAAAACCTTTATGAAAATTTTCTTTCTTGTCTGCAGCAAAGTTTTTAACTGAATACAAGAGACATGACCTGTTAGATTTAATCCTCTGCTGATCAGGCACAAGACCTGTGCTGGCCAGGACCTGGCTTCATCTGACCTTCTGGTCCCCTACAGCCTGAGAGCCTCGAGCGCTGCCCTGCCGTTCCAAAATCCAGGTTGAGAAAGAGTTCTTTATTTAGTTTTAAATCACATCTGATGTGTTTTGTCCTGCAGTCGTACTGTGGGGTCCTTTCACCGTCCTTTCATCCCCTTTAAACACTTTGTGACCTTGCTTAAGAGAAAGGTGCAGTATTAACCGGCGCTTCCTTTAAAATCACTCATAAAAGATTGATAAACTTATTTTTGTTTACATTTTGAATTCATGGTGATCGCTGCTGTCCTCTGTTTGTTATTTTCTGTAATATTCGTATCATCACTGCTGTTTTTGTTGGTTGTGTTTTGCTCTCACTGCCTGGGAGAACAAATCTCAGGGTCACATAAAAGTAAGATTTGTTTTCATTTCTTTTAGCTGTACATTTTAAGAGGCATTTTTATGACCTTCCAGGGGCTTTATTACCATGAGCACCGGTTAATTCTTAACCGTGGCGCTGCTGTTTTCATGCACATGTTACAGGCTCCTGACAGATCCTGACAGGGTTTGTCACTGAGTGCGTTTGAATCCATGGCTGGAGGAGGTGAAATGTGGCTTGGTGAGGTAAACAGATGGGTATGAAGAACGTCTGGTAGAAGCAGTATGACTGCTGCTCACACATGCCATGAATCATCAGCAGTTTCAACATGCAGTTGTTTTCATATAAGTGCTGTTAGCAGTGGGAACACTTGTTGGAATAAGATGATAAATGGTAACACTCCCAAATGTACACATGGCTGCGCAGCACATACACCAGTATTCATCATTCCTGACAGTCTTACTGCTGTCAGCAGTGAAACCATGAGGTTTTACTGCTGGTTCAAACCTGACGGGGAGGAAGTGTTACTGTGAAACCGCTCTGCAGCGTCTCAGCTCTCTGTGCACCTCAGTGACCTGCATCCACTGTTTGGTTGCCATCAACTTTTAAAATTAAACATCAAAAGTAAAGACTGAAAAGCTTTCACAAATCTATCCGCTGACACAGCAGCTCAATGTGCTGGGCTGCTGCAAAGAGAGGTGTGAGGTTGAGGGTTCAATTCTCAGTAAATTAGTTTTGAGTTTTGAAAGCTGAAACTTGGAGGGAAAACCAGTGTGAGGGAGTGTGAAGAGGACCTGGTTTTGTGACCTCAGATACGTCAGAGGTCCACTCCACTGCAAGGCACAGAAAATAAATAAATAAATAAATAAATAAAATAAAAAAGCATCCCACTGAGCTTCCCCTGTGACCCTCCTGAGAGCCGGAGGGCTATATAAGGAGGGCTGTTATGAAAGAGAAAGTCACATCCAGCTGAGCTCTATCAGCATGTCATGCTGTGCTGAGGCTTTTAAAAAGATCAGAAATGTTTGTTGTTGCATGAACAATGAACAATGTGAAAGCTGTGCCACTGAATTTATATTGTTTGTTATTGCTGATTGATTTACACACACTGTCCTACATTTGGCTTCTCCACATCTGGTGTCAATCAGTCTTCTGTCTGCATGCTGTTCATGTCTGTCGGGACTGAAGCGACAGCCAGGTAGAGACAGATAAACCTGCTGCTCATCCTGCTGAGCTGCTTTTTAGTTTCCAATCATCAAGAGTTCACACTAACAGCAGTCATGTGCACACACTCAGGACAGATGAATAATGTGGATCAGTAGGCCTGTCCGTCACTAGAGCCACATAAATCTGTAGGAAGATAAATATTCTTCACACATGAATAATTACAACACGATATGCTCACCATCATTCTATTGAAACTGGGGGAAAAATTGACCACGATTTGATGTCTGGTGGTAATTTCTTCCCCTGCCTTCACAGCTATGAGATTCATCATGTTCATGTATCTGTGATTTTGACCTTTGTCACACAGTTCACCTGTGCAGCACAGAACATGTGAAACTGTTGATCTTAACCTCATAATCTCACCAAAATATTTTGAAAAAAATTTAACACTGATTTCTATACTTAGCAGCTCTTTACCATCGTGATCATTCGAGGCTCACAGGAACATTCGCTCCATCTGCTTTCAGGGTGCTGTGACCTCTGACCTTTGACCGGTTGCTTGTGAAGCTGGTGGCTTAGGAATTGAAGCTTGGTCTTTTCTCTGGAAAAGGATGACTGAAAAATGATTGTGCTGCTACTTGTTTATGGTTTTCCCCCCCAAAAAACAGAACCAGAACATTTGAAAATTCACTTCATTCGATGCCAAGAATCAAACAATGAAGACATAGTGGAAAGTCCCGGCCCACACAGCGTTCAACAGTGTACTGAGCCAGCATCTCCTGAATGAACACAGATGTTATATAATGACTATAGAGAGCAGACTTGGGGGTCGCAGCATTCCTCACATGCCAGTGCCTCCAGGGGGAGGAGCTTATCACCGTGCTGCAGTTTCAGTATGACTGAGGGATCTGCAGAAGACCCTGGGAAAATCCAAAAAGGACTATCAACTCCAAATCCCTGCACCGCATTATATAAACATGAAATACTTTTCGGCAGCAGAATCAAACCTGTCCTGTTCTGTCTTTTTTTACTATGCTCTCAATCACAAGCAGCAACAAGCATTAACACATTAACACATCTCCATGTAAAAATATCCCCGTCTTATCAAAGTGTTTCTGCAGGAGCACAGAGTGTCCCGACCCCACTAACTGACATGGTGTAAATTCTCCCCGTTTGTCCAAATTAAATTCTGCTGTGATGGGAAATCTTCTCCAACCAGGAAGTGAACAGAAAGCGGTCTCAACTGAACAGAGAAATCCAAAACTCCTATGAAGCAGAAAGCCAGCACAGCAATGCTGCATTTTTTTTCTCGTCCATCAGGTATTGGTTGAAATAACTGTCACAGCCCACTTCACTGACATCACCGCATGAGATTCGTAGGTACTGAAGTTAAATGTTTGCTGGAGGCCTGAGCGGGGCTGGTCTGTCATGCTGAATGTCCAGGTAAAAATCCAGGTAATGAACATGAGGCTTGAACTGTACTTGGCTGCTAACTGAACAAATGAGAAGTAAGTTGGAATTCATCTAGTTTATGGTTTGGTGAGTTTGTTGTGTAGGGATGTATTCAGTTATGCATGACAGAGTTTACAGCCTATCAGCAGCAGGATTTACTGCCACCGTGTTACGCTTTACTATCTTGAGCTGCTGTCGTTTGCACTGAGGCCAGTTAGCTCTTCAGTGTTCCTGGGGCGGCCCGGTGGCTCACTGTGTACCACATACCACTGAGCCCAGCGGCTCGGGTTCGATTCCGGCCCGGCCCCTCTGCTGCATGTCATCCCCTCTCTCTGCCCTGTCTTTCCTGTTTCTCTCCACTGTACGTATCCAAAAAAAAAAAAAAAAGAGGAAAAAAAAAAAAAAAAAAAACACAAAAAAAAAAAAATTT
>OMKZ01056284.1:5393-19502 GCA_900302535.1 Neoniphon sammara
AACTTCTCCTAAAACTACCCTCATGTTTTTAAAAAAAACTCCAAGACATGTATTTCAAATACACGATACATTGCATAAATAAGACAGCTTCAGAGTTGCTGTAAGGTTTATTTTTTCACTTTGACGGAGCTAGGCTAATGACTCCTATAGACTTTAAGTCTTTATGCTAAGCTAACACAAAATGCTAACCATAGGAACCAAACCAGAGGACATACAGAGGTGAAAAAGGTATCGAACATCTTGTCTCAGTCTGGATAAGTCGGAAAAGGGCTATTTTGCCCAAAATGTTCGAGTATTCCTTTAACATCACATAGCTCATTTTGACTGGAATTCAAATTGTATAAACTTCTTGCACCCTCCTGACCATGTTGCTCTTCTCCTCCACAGGGAAACTTTACGGTTATCTGGAGGACTACTGTGCTTATTATCAGAAGGCTCATGATGCGCAGTTGACCCTGTTCCAGTTTCTCTGGGAGAAGCTTCTTTTGTGAGGAGAGTTTAATCTCCATGTCTTCGTTCTTTATTTGAACTGAAAAACAGACATCAACAGAAATCATGATATGACTAATGTACTCAATGTTTTGATGTCAGTTGGAACAGAACCAAAAACGTGCAATGCTGATTTACAGTGATTGTTACATTGTATTGTAAAACAATGCGAGATGTTATAGAAACCTCAAGTAGAGGACATGTAATCACTGAAAAATAAATGAATAAATAACCAATAACACGGTGCCACAGGAACTATAGTCTTTATTTGGTGAAAACAACAAAATGACATACAACACTATATGAAAATAAATAAATCCTTCACTTATGAAGAGCTGAGTAATTTCATAATTTCTTTACATAAGTCCCTACTAGAGCTGGCATGATTTCATAGAGTGTAATTTCAAGTAATATCCTGACTGCTTACATTTGGCACAAGTGGAGAAGTTTACAATGATGGGAAAGGAGGAGCCATGGAGGAGAAAATAGAAATGGAAGAAAGGGTAGAGAATAAATGGAAAATGGAATGAATAAGAAATGAAGTAAAGTGGCTGAGTAAGTAGGGAGAAGTGTATGGTATTTAATATAGGTGCTCTCAAAGTCTGAAACTATGGGCCTCCCCTCTGAAAACAATCAATAATCCATTTGGCTGTTCTACTCAAGTGTAGTGCAGGATCACATCAAGCAACCATTCTTTACAAACACATAAATTTAAGACAGAGGGCATTCAAAAAGTTTGACTTGTCAAAATGTTATATACTGTCATTTTTAACTTGTCAGCTAACTCAAATAGTAAAGGTGCTTAAAAATACTGTTGCCTTACTGTTGTCAGCGTGATTACAATTATTTCAGCTATTGGTTTAAAAAAATTAATGAAAATCTCAACTTGACTAGACCTACACATTTAAAGTCATGATAAATAATTTCCATTTCGATGTTCACCCGTCTCTAATAATTCATTACAGCACTGGCAGGTTCCATGCTCTCATTAGCCACATTGTGGTTGTGAAGCATTGCCAACACACATCCATACAAATCTAATTTAAATATGCCATCGTTTTCAACGTGTTCATTCATTGCCCACTGCCACCACATGCTCTGCCAAAAACCTTTTTATTTTACATTTTAGGAAATCTGCCAGAGATGAATAGAGGGAATCAAATATTTTCAATAGGAGAGTGCATGTTCCACGTTAGGATTCTGGGCGCGGAGTGGGTTAGGTTGTAGTTTTTGTCATTAGTGACAAGGAAAAAATAAAGGAAAAGTGGGAGGGTTTTGTATCATTCCGCGAATTAATGAATAAGCCTGTTTAAAATAAGCTATAACATTTTGTCCTACAAATGAATTCTGTGCATATTTATACATTCAACACAGCATTAATTAAAATTTTCCTATTCCTAATCATGTCCATCACTGCGAATGTGATCTCCATGGTAACAGTGCCAGAAGACAGCCAGTAAGTGTGCGTGTTGCTCTGCAAACAGGTCTGATAAATATGAAAGGGAACCTGAGACCACTCGTCATCGTTGTGAAATGGCTCAGGTAAAAGGTGAGGAGAGTCTTGGGGAACTACACAGGCTGCGGCGCAGGATCTTGGGCTTGGCATTTTTATCTATGGGAGGGGGTGGATAGAGAGTAGATGCTACTGTTTTCCTGAGAATGCATCCAGTTTGAACGCTGTGTCCAGGAAGCGCTGCAGCTCCAGGAGGTGAGCTTGCTTGTTCCCAGTAGCTGGAGCTGCTGCCGGTTCACGACCAGCATACCTAAACACACATACACACACACACACACACACACATACACATACAGAGTAGTAGAGTTAATGCCTCAAATCCCTCCTGACGTATCTCGCTATGTACCATCAAGGAACAAAACAAAGCACAGCTCACCAAACAGGGCGGGTGCGGTCAATGGTGGTGCGGATGCGGGGCTTGATGTAGTCATAGTAGCCCTGGTTCTTGTGCTCCTCCTGACACCACACCAGATCAGCGTTAGCGTAGCGATCAGTCTCTAATTTCACCAGGTCGAAGGGGAATGGTGACAGCTGAGGAGAGAGAAAAATCGATTACCTTTAAAAAAAATGGAGTGTGCATGTAACCTGATGCACCTATCAGTGTGTAGCCGCTCTACACACTGACAAATATACTTGCCTACATTATACTCATTTGTTAACCTCTACTTATTGATAGAACCTTGGATTACATTGCACCTGTAGCCATGCTGCCACGAAATGGACTAAATCTAATGATCCTGAGATCAAAAGTCTCATTTCAATGAGTGAGACTTGAGGCCATTGTCAGAGAATGAGGCTATTGTGGGAGATTTTGTTTCCTTAATCTGCCCTGTCTCTGTGTTTTAGCTTACTGGTTTATTGTTTTAATCATGTATCTAATTGCTTTCTTTTCTTGTGCTTTGTTTTTCTTTGCTCTTCTTACTGCTCCCCGTTTTCTGCTGTCTTGGCCAGGTCTCCATCGCAAAAGAGATTCTGAATCTCAAGAGGACTTCTTGGTTAAAAACGGTTAAAACGAAACAAATACAATAATTTATTATTATTACCTGTTCAATGCGAACAATGGCGACAGCATCCTCCATGCCTCTGTTTTTGCGTTCACGGGTCAGCTCATAGTAGACCTTGCCAGTGCAGAAAATCACTCTCTTCACCTTTTCTGGACTAGCAGATGCAGGCCCGTCATCTGGGATTATACGCTTGAAGTGGGTGCCTGGGGGACAAGTAACACACACACACACACACACACACACACACAAACACACATATACATACTCTTACATTTCTTCTTTTCATCCTCATTCTCCTGCACTATAGTCTCTTTGTATCCACCCCTTCTCATTTAGTGCTCACCTGTTAGCATGTCATCAAAGCTGGACTTGGCCTCAGGGTGGCGCAACAGAGACTTGGGAGAAAATACTATGAGCTAGAGTTAAACAAGAGAGTACAGAGCAAACAAAGGGTAGTGAGTAATGTGAGCCATATTATCTTTGCACGAATGAGTGCTGTGTCACATAGTGTGTGTCACTCACAGGCTTCCTGAAGGGCTGCAGTATCTGTCTGCGGAGCACGTGGAAGTAGTTTGCGGGAGTAGAGCAGTTGACCACGATCCAGTTACAGTCATACAGCTGACGCATCGCAAAGTCCTCGGACAGTTTCTGCCAAAATAAGAGCGTTTGTGTGTTAGAGTCACCTAGGGGTGTGTTAACAACATGCCTCTGCATTATGGCATGACATTATGGCCATTTTAACATTTAATCAGGAGCAGTAACGGCAATTGTAGATGTCATCAGTTGCTTTTTGACTAGTTAGAATTCCAAGCCAACATATCCATGATGTAATTTTGACTGGTACCAATTCTAATTAAAGATATCTACAATTCAATTCTCACTAGTCAAAATTATTGATATTATTATTATTTCATTATTGATATCAACAATTAATTTCTTACTGGTGGAAATTGTTATTGTAGATATCTGTAACTTAATTACAGCTTAATCTCTGAAACTGGAAACTACATTTCCACTAGTCACAATCCTTTTTTGACATTTTGAAATTTTAGATATCTGTAATTGTTATTCTTACTAATGAAAAAGGAATGACTAGTATCTATAATTAAATTAAAGATATCTGTAAATCAGTTTTGACTAGTCGAAATGTAATTTGTAAATGTGAAAATATATTTGTCAAAATCGTTTTACCGATATCTTAAATTAACACTTTGACAAAATTACATTTTGACATGTCAAACAGCTTGCCATATCTGCATACACATGGCACGGACAGACAAACACAGACACAGTGGCACATACAGTTTCTGAAACACAGACTCACAGGGAAAACATCAGGATCATCATTGCACATCTGCAGAAACCTCTCGGGACGGGCTGAGGAGTGCTCTGGACCCTGCAGCAGGGAGGATGAACAGAAAACCATCAGAGCAATAAGCACAGTGGATACCATGTCTTGTATATGCTACACATGAACTTACAAGTCAACATCAAGAACTGACAAACTTGATTTCAAGTATGTCAGTGTGTCATATGAGAATTAAATCTAAACATGGACAGGACTGCTTCTATGCCCTAAAATGACCCAGAGCTCTGAAACAGTGTTGGTGTCTTACAGCATCACAAAATTGAGGTTAACTCAGACTGAGAGGGAGAGATAAGAGCAACAGGTAAAGATGGTTGGTTCATACCATTCCCTCCATGCCATGGGGGAGCAGCAGGACAATGCCATTCTGTCTGACCCACTTGGCCTGACCTGGGGAGATGAACTGGTCGATGATACACTGAGCAGTGTTATGGAAGTCCCCAAACTGGGCCTCCCATAGAACCAGTGCATTAGGACTAGCCATGGCAAAGCCCAACTCAAAACCTGCACACAGAAGAGGAATAAAAACATGGAAAATGGAGGATGGGTGACAAAATATATTTTAACCAAAGCTATACTATAGTATGTGTTATGGCTCAAATGTAACATCTGTGTGTAAGAGGACTGTTCACAGTCGGTGTGTGAGTGCTCCTCACCCAGTACTCCATATTCAGAAAGAGAGCTGTTGCAGACGGTATAAGGAGCTTGGTCGGGGGAGATGTGGTTCATTGGGATGCAGATCCTCTTATCAACATTCTGGTCATGAAGAACATGGTGTCGGTGGCTATAAAACCAAAACAGCGAAAAGAGCGAAAAAGGATAAAAGGGGTAAGAATACAGGAAACAAGACTAGGTCAAAACCGAGTATATGGCTGGACCGTGTCTGTTCTCAGCGTGAAATAAATTTGGAATGAGCTGCAGTCAACGGCTATGGATAAAGAACAAAAACGGGAGAGGGGGGAAAAATAAGCGCAGAGTTCCAGAGCTTCCCCCTCTCCCTGTTGGTCCAAAAAGCAGACGCTGATCAGAAAACAAGGGGGCTTCATACTAAAAGATGAGCAAATATACTTATCAAATAATAACATGCCTCCAATAAAGGCTTGTTATCCTTTGCAGCTAAATAAAGACCCCGTCCACTATTTGAGGAAATACGGTATGGCTGCCGGTGTGGGAAAGAAGCTTGTAAATGTAAGTATATCTTCACAAATAACCATGCAATTGTAAAATCCAATGGAATATCTTAATTTAATGTTGATGCAACGAAATATGTAATAGGTTCCTTATGACAAGCATTTCACAAAAATCGCTATTCACCTATGTTAACCTTGTTCAAACGGTGATTTGTAAACGCCGTCTGAGGACGTAATAGGAAACTGTTTGTGCAAGTTCATTTTGAAAGCGCAAAGGCCAATGAATGGGGAAACTCCAACACACGGCCGACCAATGGTGCAGCTTCATCACTCAGTCAGTCAGTCAGTCAGTCAGTCAGGGATGGACATTCGTGTTTGAAGGGCTGGCCCCACTGTTGCAGTCCAGCCAGAAAGGGTGAGAATCAGCAAAGAGTAAATGCTGAATAAAACGACAGTACAATTTAACAAGAATGGATTTCCTTTCCACGCTTGAACTGCATATACCTGAAGGTGCCTCTCTCCACATCCTGCCCGCTGAGCCGGACATGGATCCCCTCTTTGAGCAGAGACCCAAAGGCCATATACTCCCCAAGGGCCCAGTCACACACCCGCTGGCTCACCATAGTAGCACGGCCCTTAAGTATACGACTCAGCCCTGGAAAATGTGCAGAAACAAAGAGATTTTAAAGACACAGGGAGCACATTAAGAGAGAGTTCTTGTACTGCGAGGATAAGGAAAGGGAGAAGAGCGAGAGGTCAGAGATGGTAGAGAGTACCTCCATGTATAGTGAAGTCTTCCACAGGGACGGAGGATGCAATGCTTCCAATGTGGCCAAGGTCCTCTTCACTGAGGCCAGTAGAGGGGCAGCTCATGCTCTTGGGCTGTCCATCCAGTGTGAAGAAACCTACACACACACACGTACACACACACACACACAAAGAAATATACTTAAGTGTGCCACAAATACACTCTGTTCTGTAAACTCTTTCATCATACACACACATACATAAATCAGTGAACACAAAAAAAGTCTCACCAGGCCAGGGCGAGTCCAGCCAGTGCTTGATGTGAAGGATCTTCTCATCTTTGGAGCGAGTGTAAGCCTCTTCACAGATTTTGTCATACTTAGATACCTCCTCCTGAAACAGATCAATGTGAGTCAGGAATGTGAAAGAGTAAAGTGACAGTATGAGTCGTCCAGTGGATCACTCAGAGAAATTTTGAAGCGGATCAACATCATCGCTGCATCTCACTGTTTTTATATTGACAAGCTTGTTTTTTTTATTCAGGACTTTTCAAACTTAACCTCAATGAGGGCCACAACGAGAAAATAAAGCTTGAATTACGGGGGAGCTAAGGGGAGCTTGGCTCTCCTGAAAAGGACATGAGCTCCCTGCTTACTTACCCCACTAAGGGGAGCTTTGAAACTGCATTTTTGTGTCACAGGTCATACTCTACAACCTGTGCAACCTGTAAAACACCCTGGAGGCCTCCAGGGTGTTTTAAAAGTGTAGCGCAAACCATTGGCTGATTCACTGTGTGGAGTTTTTTTTTTGTTGTTGTTGCTCAAGTGATGGTGGATTGTTTTTCTGTCTCTTTGTGGTACCTGCATGGCTAGATTTTCTCTGCATGAAGTGAAATGTTGACAGTAAAACTGACAGTATTAACTGTATGTAAAAGTTACAACAGTTAACAGTAACCTCCTACAGTTTAATAATAATAATAATAGCTATTTGAAAGACAGGACAGAAAAATACTTCACCTCATACTCTTGTCTGGTGACGACACCCTCGGCAATGAGTTTTTCAGCATAAATCTGCAAAACCCCTTTCTGTTTCTTGATCTGCTTGTACATCAGCGGCTGAGTGAACATAGGCTCATCCATCTCATTGTGGCCATTACGCCTGTAACACACCTGCGAATGCAGAGACAGAGTTTACTTTTGTGATTTCTCTTGTCAGCATAAATGCTTGACCAGCATTTATACTGAAAATGAAATTGTCAACATTAATAGACCTGCCTGTTTTCTTTGATAGTCAACCAGATCTGCCAACCTTGCCAGTCTTGCTCACCTGGCTGAGCCTTCTACATGTATGAGTCCTTGCCTAGTTGCCATCTCCAATTGGATATCTGCCCACCACCTCAACTTCAGTATTGAGAAGCCTAAGCTACTTTTCTTGCCTGACTAATACTGCCATCTGCAGTCACCACTGACAAGACCGCAGACCACCCCTGTGCAGACCACCAAATGTGATGCCAACCTCCTGCACTCCCTCCACTGGCTGCCTGTGGCTAATACCAAATCCAAATAAACAAATAAATAAATAAAAATACCTGTAGTACTGCTGTGCAAGATTGCAATGTCAGCTGTACCCATATCTCTCGGCCATTATCATGCTGTGTGCTTCACTATTCATGATTTCACTATTACCTCTCGTTTAAATCTCACTTCCATATCACAGCCTGTTCATCTGTCCATCCATTCTTGACTGCTACCCACCTGGTAAATGCTTTGAAAGACTTTCCCACTCCAGATATAACAGCAAAATTAAACGTTATCCTCACTTGCAAATTGAAATTGCATCTCTTCAAAAAGCACTTAGCACCTTCACAACATATTCCCCTCTCAAATATCTTCCAACTCACTATTGTTTATAAGGCACTCACAAGCTCTTATTTCCTTTCCTAGCATTTATCTGTCACCCGTAATTATTCTAGGGTCACAGTCACTCTTACATCTATTGCCAGGGCAATATGGCTCTGATCTCTGGCCTCCTTTGCACTGGCTGCCTGTTACGTTGGTGATCTAGGAACTGAGGTTTGCTATAGCGTTGCACTCATCATAAGTCACTCTGGATAGGAGCATCAGGTAAATGCCTATTTTCTAATTTAAAATACTTTGACTCAGGTCGTGCGCTGTTATATTACCATTGAGTGTAAAGCTGATAACCATCATCTAATCCAATCAATGTTTGTGGAAAAAAAGTGTAGAATTTATGTCAGAAAGATTTTACAAAGTGACCATTTTGTAAAATGCCTTCATACTTCATGACTTCATCATAGAAATTAATGAATTATGACTTGATGTTCCCTGTCTGAAAAGTAAAATTCCACGATAATCCTGATCAGTGGGAACATTTTGCACAATACAAGCAGTTGTGAAAAGACTCACAGCTTACATGCAGGTACTTACCAGGTCTACAACCACATCTTTATGGAAGGTGTTCCTCCAGTCCGCTGCCACATTGCACACATACATCACTGCCTCTGGGTCGTCTGCGTTGACATGGAAAATGGGCGCGTTGACCACCCGAGCGACATCTGTAGGGTAAGGAGATGAGCGTGCCATCCGGGGGTCTGTTGTGAAGCCAATCTGTGTGGAGGGGCGTTTGGGCACAAGATAAGAAAGGGAAGACTAGAGGTCAAAGGGATACTTCTATGCACTGCATGTCATCCATGTGTTATGTTCAATGCATTCCAGGAGCGACTTTGCAATGATAAATGCTCTATTTCTTTATTGGTGTACTCACTTTGCCTCACCCTGACTTGTTTGCTTCTACTTTGGCTAGTTATTTCCTACATTTCCCAGAATACCTTTTGACATACACCGCAGAAGAGCCATGACCTTTTTGCATTTAGCTGTGGGTGATACATGTAGGTGGAGAAAGCAACAAAGATATAAATAGAGCACAAGTTTTTCCAGCTGAGAAGAGTCTTGAGTCATGCCCTTTACTCAGAACACAAAATGTCTTGTGGCCGCATTGCATGAGACTGCTGCCATTTCACTGATGGATTTCTTCTTGTATGATGCTGAGTATCAGTGCAAAATAGTCTAGAAATTAGAATATAGCTGGAGATTTTTCTGTTTTTAAAATTTGTCACCTCACCTACATTTTGACAAGTAGCCACATGAATAAGAAATACAGAAGTAGACCCAGAGATACTAGAAAAACAGCTGCTTTTAAATGAATCTAAAAAATTGTGGGTTGAGTATTCAGATTAAAGCCTTGTACGTCCCTGTGTATTAAGACCAACTTCAAAGCCACTAAAAAGATAGCAACTTCATTTGATTTTGCTTAACTGATACTTTATTTATAATAGGCCTGTTCTGCCTCAAAGATTTTCTAATTATAACCCTTGCAATCTAATTAAATGGCTTAAAAATTAAATTAAAAACAATTAAAACCTTAAAATTTAAAAATTAATACATTAAATTAAAAATAAAATAAAAACAAATTAGCCTAATTTAGGCCTAATGAACAAAAAATGCAACAAGCCTATATAATATTCTAATTAATCAAAAGGGTCATGTAACTAGAAAAATGGCATAACTTTTAGGCCTATTTGATCTCTGTTTCTCTTCAGGCCTATAGAAGTTTCAAACTCTCAAAATTAAACTTAGTGTTTCTCTTGAAAAGGAACAATATTCGTTACTATTGTCAGAAACCTGGCAACCCAGTGGGTACGTGAGAGAAATATTTAAATATTTTTTCATCTTGGCTGAAGGACGTAGGACTGACATGACTTAGTGGGTACCTGGTTGTTGACCACCACATGTATGGTGCCATGCGTGGTGTAGGAGGGCAGGTCAGACAGGTGGAAAGTCTCATAGACAATGCCCTGGCCTGCAAAAGCAGCATCGCCATGAAGGAGAATAGACATCACCTGCAAAATCATAGCTTATAAATATGTATGCCATGAACACAAACACAGATACATTGTGTATGCATTTTTCAAAGCCTGCATGAGCGTACCCTTTTGCCCTCAGTGTCTCCACAGTAGAACTGCTCAGCCTTGGTCTTTCCTTGAACCACGGGGTCCACTGCCTCCAGGTGGGAGGGGTTAGCCATGAGTGACAGGGTGATGTTCCTATCAGTGACCCGGTTTATCCTTCTGTGGTACATACCCAAGTGATATTTCACATCCCCAGAACCCTGAGAGCAGAGAATAAGAACACAGGTATTTACAAGTAAAGCTAGAATATTCAGAGCTAAGCTAACATGAACTGTAAGGCTTCGATTATCCATAACAAGTTAAATAAATTGTGCAGGAACCACTTTAATCAAAGTATTCACTGGACTCTGTAGGAAATGTCCAAACCTCATCTGCTGCCTCCAGCTTAGAGTCAAATTGGCAGAAGATCTGCTCCAGCTCCTTACGGATCACATTAGCCAGCACGTTCAGTCTGCCTCTGGACAGGCACAAGAGACAGAGAGACATGCATCAGTAGGATTACACTCATCTGTAATATAGTGCTGTAATCTGACAGGACAGCCATTTAATGAAAGATATCAGTGGATTTAAAGGATTATACCAGTGATTTTGAATGTTTGGCCCATTTAGGTACATTTTACCTCATATGCATAGTGGTATCAATAAAACCTTTCACCTATGGCTAAAAAGGATGTGTCAATAATGTGCACCTGTGCGGC
Source organism: Neoniphon sammara (assembly GCA_900302535.1). NCBI lineage: Eukaryota > Metazoa > Chordata > Actinopteri > Holocentriformes > Holocentridae > Neoniphon > Neoniphon sammara. The sequence continues at coordinate 16,329 of OMKZ01056284.1, forward strand.
ATTCCCATGATGACACTCTCCACTCCGCACTCACTGGACTTGTCAATGATGGTCTTAAGGGCTGGAATAAGTGACTCACAACCTTCCAGACCAAAACGTTTCTCTGATGACCACTTCCTCTGGAGGAACTCCTCAAACCTGTAAGCAAGGGAACATTTTAGACAGTGTGGGTGCCATCGCTCAGTCAAATCTCCCACTTTCCCACGCTTTACCAGATGCTTGCTGTGTTCTCCAGTTCATTACTGAGGCATGTTTAGGAATGTCCAAAAAAAAAAAAAAGAGAGAGACCTGGTGGATCGGACCATTCTGGCCAGTAGGGTCCTCTTCTCCTCCACGCTGAACTGCATCACCCCTGGTCTCTCAAACTTCTGTCTGATCCATTGGCACTGCTCCAGGTCATTAATGAACATAAACTCTACTCCAATATGCTGGCAGTATGCCATCTAGAAGAGAGAAGGAAAGGTCAGTGTGTGTATATAACTGTGTGTGTGTGTGTGTGTGTGTGTGTGTGTGTGTGGGTTGAACTGGCTATAAAAGAGTGTAATGTGTCATCTTAGGTATAGTATGTCCTCCTTAGCCTATAGGAATGTGGAGTTTGTACGTTACTGATCCCATGAATACGCAAGTCTATTTTACCTCAAGGCGGCGGATAATCTCTCTAAGTGGCAAATCGCTCTCATTACCACCAATAAAGGTGGTGGTGGGAAGCCGAAACACCTTGTCCAAATCTGACTCATGCAGTCCATAGAAACCTGTTGTAACCACAATGACAAGGGGAAAAGGAGAAGAGAGAAAGTGGAGCAGAAAAACAAGAGACCATAAGATTAAGAAAGCAGAGTATATAACCATTTTCAAGAAACAAAGGAGATAAAAGAATGACGGACATCAAATATTATGGTCAAATTGACTTAAAGGGAAATACCACTCAGACTATGATCCATGCTTTTTTATTGACTATTGTAACTATATGTACAGCTGTTTTATCTACCAGAATATATCCAGATTCTAATTAGTCCACAGTGGTGCAGCCAGACTCCTGACAGAAACAGAGAGAGCATATTACAGCCATTCAGCATCATATCATTGGCTTTCAAACTTTTAATGAAACTTTAAGGAACACTTTTGATTAGCAGTAAGCTGTGTCTCTATATCTTTCAAACCCTTAGTATAGTAAACACAGCTTAGCTCTGTTGTGGCTATTCTACATTCTAGGCTGAAGGTGACTCTTTACTCTTTACATCACCCTGAGGCTCTGGAGTGATATGCCGGGCGAGATCAGGTAAGCCAACTCCATGTCCTCTTGTAAAGCATTTTTAGCACAAAAGCACCAGCTACTTGTTAGGCCTTGCCTAAGCGTTGGCATGTTTGAGTTTGTCCAAGGAAAGGGAGGGTTGCCTCACTGTTACTTCTCACTGCGCCACCGGCCATCAGAAGACTGACTGTTGCCGCATACACACTGAACTGCAGCACCTGGCCTCCTTGGAGCCTGGGTGAAGCCCTGGAGAAGGCACTACCTGGGGACTCTATAGTTCCCAGGTAGTGGCAATAAGAAAAAAACTTGGAGGAGGGTGACTGGGAGGAACGGCCTACCCAATCTGAGCCTGAATGGTGTTTTGTTGTTGGCCTTATGTGCTTTTCAAGGATTATACAGAATGAACACCATGTTTGAACATAAGTCAGCTCATGAGTGTACTTGGTACCAGAGCACCTAAGGCCAACGATCGATGAAGACCTTTGTAGTCATTTCATCAGACCTGCAACCATATATTCCAGAAGGTGAAGAGAGGGGCAGAACTGTCACCTGATCAACACCTGGGGGTGAGTTGGGTCAGAAATCCGGGGATACTGTGGGACAGATCCAGTAAACCTAAATAGGTAGTGAGGGTGAACTGGGGATGTTTAGTGGAGGACACTGTCTGCAAGGTCTTCAACTTACAACTCGAGATATGGGGAGATATGGGGAGGCCATGGAGATGGACTTTCAGCTGACCTCAAGGAGGTCAAACCATTAGATGACTGAGGAGGGTTCACAGGGCCTTGTTCAGCATGCTGACCTTGACTTAAGACAGTGGAAAGAACACTTTGAGGGGCTTCGACACCTGACAGACATGCCCTCTGTGGGGGAGACAGGGCTGGAGGTTTCTGGGGGTTGCCATCCATTTCCAAGTCACTGAGGAAGTTGGAAAGCTCCACAGAGGCAAGGCAACTGGAGCCAAGATGAGATATGTTCTGAAATGCTAAAAGCACTGGATGTTGTTGGGCTGTTGTGGCTGACACATCTCATGGAGTGGCAGACGGGGGTGGTGGCTCATATTTCTAAAAAAGGGTACCAGAGCATGAGCTCCAATTATTAGAATATTACACTGCTCAGCCTACTCAGAGTAGAGCTGACACTCCTGTGCATTGAAAGGAGCCAGCTGAGGTGGTTCAGGAGTGTAATTGGGATGTCCCCTCTGTGCCTCACTGTGGATTTGCTCCAGGCATATTTGACTGGGAGAAGGCCCTGGGGCACACACAGAACAAGCTGGAGGAAATACCTCAGGGTCCCCCTGAAGGCCCCCTGAAGCTGGCAGTCACGGCCAGAGAAAAGGACGTCTAGGCTGTCCTACTTAGCATGTTACCACCATGACCATGACCCTGACCCAGGTAAGTGGCAGAAAAGGGATGGATGGATTATTACCTTTATTACAAGGCCACATATATCATTTTCTCATGAAATATGAGCGTCTAATTAAAATTTGTGAACATAAGCAAGTCTCTCACAAAGCTATAATGTGTGGACTTAAACATGTACCTATGATAAATGGCCTGTAAATGAGCTGAGAATGTACTGAAAAAGATGGTAAAGGAGACTCTGATAACCACCCCGGAAATTATCTGGGAACAAAGGTACATTTTCTTGTTCTGCACCATTAACACACCACACAGTTCAGTTTAGTTTATTTGGAACTATAAACTCTAAAAAATTATATCAGTGAACAAAACTTTCTTTCATTGTTTATGGACCAGCTCTAGACTTCTCATCTTGTAAACATCACAAGGAATATGACAGGAATATGCAAACTCTACAGATATACTATGTATGAAATTTACAATTGAGTGGCGTTTCCCTTGTAAACCCCACAATATGCTAGACAACACAGTTAGAAACAGCTTATCACCCTCTGCAGCAGT